>JABUQX010109406.1:37500-42503 GCA_015478945.1 Trachelipus rathkii
AAAACATCACGTTTTTTTTCTAGTAACAACTGCTAGATTTTTTTTTGTTTATATATATTACTTGGGTTTTGTTTAAAATGAACTTTTTTTTTCTTATACTCCGTCTTTTTAGGGTTTTAAGCATTAAAATACAGTAAATCCAATATGTTAAAAGAGGTATAGCAATATATAAATGTAGATTTTATTACTTAGTAAAAAGTTTATTTTGTGCTCTAGGGCATATAATTATTACATTTCACTTGATCTGATTATTTTATTATTATTATAATTATTATTAATCCTTTTATATTATTATTATATAATTATATAATATATATATATATATATATATATATATAATATATATATATATACCTTATATCACCATATATATATAATAATAATTATATATATATATTACTATATTATATATATATTCTTCTCTACCTTTTTTCTCCCAAGACTGGTGGTAAGGTGCGTAAGAAGCATCGGAAAAGAAAGCAGTAGGAGAGTATGACCATGAAAAAAGTCGAAAAGAAAGTCCAGCTACGCCCTGCCCCTCTGGTACCATAACTTAGAAGGACTACGTCAATCATAGTCTATAAATCCTACTCTACTATCGCTTCAACGGACTGCGACGCGAACCCTCACTAATGGTAAATCGTCAGTGTAAGCCTCGCTCTCCATGCCCTGCGCCACAAGGTGGGCCACAACCAATACCCCCCCTCACACAACCCGCCATTCTCTCCTATTATTCACCTTTATTCTAGCCTCTGCAAACTCACATTTTTGTCCTTCAGACATTCGTTTTACTGCGAAACTCAACCCACTTTTTCTTCGATCTCCCAGCCGTCGGTTTTCAACACACTCGCCTCTATACATCCGCTTAAAAACCGACTATCATCATTGCTTTTCCTATCATGACCAAACATCGCAACATATTATCTTTCATTTATAACTCTCGATTACCCCATTTCTGTCACACCACACACATCTCAATATGTTCATTCGCATCATTTTAATCATTCTTCTCACACCTAAGCATGCCCCTAAGATTGTCCATCTGAAGCACTGAAACTTTAGATCTTAATAGCTTCTTAATTCGCAGAACCATAGTCTCACTACTATACAAAAACACAGGTAACAACATAGCGTCATGTAACCGACCCGCTAGCACTCTAACACGACTTAGTCCCTATAATTCCACCACGATTTTTAATTGCAGCCCACCTTCCGGCATCCAACTGTACTATAAAATATTTTAAACTCAGACAATTTGTTTCGCAGCTGCTCACCATCTAACATACTTCACACTGAGGACTGTCCTCACTCACAACCATCCATAACCTTACTCTTATCTTACGTTTACTTTCAACCACCTCCTTTTAACACACCGTGCCAAATCTCTCTACCATTCTCTCAAACTCTTGCGAAAATTCGGCCACCACAACCAAATCATCTTGCATATATATAGGTAGGCAGACCCTCCACTCGAGGCTCCATCTCGCAATCCCATTCCAAGACACCATTTCCTGTCCACGCCACGGCTTCAATTCTTTGTCATAACCCCATCCATATAACAAATTGAATACTTTATATTTTATTGGATCCAAGGAGACATAACACAAACCCTGCCGTCACTCCGGCTAAATTAATACTAAACCATCACGTTATAGACACCATTTAATCTTTACACACGACCGTCATATCCCGTCATACCATGTCTTTTGATTCCCATATTCAGAAAGCCTCGCGGGTACGCAACCCAACGCCACCATAATAGTCACTAACACTGCCAGTCAGGCATTTCCCTATTAGACTAGTTGATGGGACGATTAATCGTAATCCTGTTGGCGAATCGTCATCGGGCAAAAAATCGGCATACCTTTTTTCGCACACCACCTCGTCATCGTCATCGGGCAATTTCGACCGATATTTTGCCGATTAATTGAACAGATATTAAGAATTTTATAGGATATTAAAACTCAAACAAATAATAATAATAATAAATGAATAATAATAATAATAATAATAATAATAAATAATAATAATATATAATAATAATAATAATAATAAATAAGTAAATATATATATATATATATATATATATATACCTATAGTATATATAATATATATAATATATTACACTATAATATATTATTATATATATATGAAGGTTTATATATATATATAATAGTATATATATATATTATATAATATTATAAGTTTGGTTACGTATATATATATATATCACTATAATATATTATTATATTATATAATATCATATTATATTAATATTATAGTCAATATACTATATATAATACCCCTAGAGAGTATATATCCGCATTTTGGCTTAAATTAAGTATGAATTCCAGTGGCCTAACTGGTTCGCCCTTTCTGTATATGCGTTCATATCCAACACTCATCCTCCACAGACAACATATCAATATACACATAACTTATATCCACACCCTCTTCTAGACAAACATCTTACAGACATCCCATCCTTATATCCATGCGTGTATGGAGAAAAAAAATTGCCCCACATCGTATGTCTTGGCGTGATTAGAGAGCGACTAAAAGGACAGTGGTAGCTAGGTTGGCTGGCCCACTAACACTTTTCTTTGCTAGGAATAGCTAATGCATGTCTTGTGAGAAGGGTCGTGAATCGGGCATTAAGCCACCCTTCTTCCTAAAATGTATGGAATCGCGTATACTGTATATGATGTCAGAGGAATAAATGTTAAGAAGATGAGGAGAGAGGTGATGGATGTATTTAGAAAGGGCAAATTTGGTTTGCTCGCTGTTCTGAAACCAAAGAGAAAGGAAACGGTGAAATCAGTGGTGTTGTATGGAGATGAAGGAGATGTGTTTTTGTGTTGATGTGGAAAGGATGAGAAGGGGATTATAGAAGGATTAGCAATTCTGATGAGTGAATTGGTAGTAGAGAAAGCTTGGAAGATTTTTGTGTGTTTGAGCCTATTAGAAGATCTAGAAGGTAAGGAGAGAGGTTTAAGTTTGAAAAGGTCAAAAATTTGTGTGGTTGCGACATATCATCCATCTGAGGGTAATGTTGAAAGAGTACGATTTTTTTCTGGGAGACCCATCTGAATGATGTTTTGATGGGGGGAATAGGAGATTAAGTTCATTTGCCACATATCTGCCCATTCTAGGATTTTTTTTTTACAGTCACACCTCACGGGATAAGCCCTATTCAAGGAGGGGTTGTAGTACTCTCAAAAGTTCACCCTCTAGCCGCAAATTAGCATATGAGTCACAGACGCAGGTTTTTAAAGTGGGGAAGAATTAAATTCAGTAGGAAATACAGAGATGTGAAGAGAATTCTACATGACAGAGGTGGTGGGATAAAGAAAGAGCACCACAAAGCAAACTAGCCTTGGAGGTTTTTGAGCCAATAGTTCAACATCAATCTCCTCATACTGTGCGCAGATACATGTCACCCCTTATTGCTACCCGAAGGGGTTGTAAAGGTGGTGGTTACACCGAGTGATAAGTTCCGCTCGAGCCTTGCCGTGCGGTGCCTGATAAAGGATAGATGATAAAGCCCCTTAACATCGCTCCTCAAAAAGATAGAGGAGTCAAGTGGACTCGGAAGATACAGACAGTTTTAATAAGCTCTTTTTGGCTTTGACGCGACACACTGATCCAAAAGCAGGGTGAAAAATCAGAGTGCCCACATCCGAGGGCCACCTCCAGATATGAGAGCAGTACTACATACACTATAAGGGCGAATGAGACCCTTTGGTATAGCTGCAGCAACCTGAGAAAAGGAGAGGAAATGGAATCTCACAGTCCTAAACAGGAACTGCCCCGCATTTGAGGCCGCCCTAGCAAATCGGCAAGTTGTGAAATTGAAGGAATATAACCGGAAGATATTTTTTTATTTCATGTTAAGCGCCAAGGAATGTTGCAATATTGTCTACAACGGAGAGCCCAGCGCAGAACCGTCGGAGAGAGACGATAGAAAAGTTTAGAAGGTTATTTTGCCGAGAATGAGATTTGTAGAAAGTTGGGTGTTTTTAATAGATTGAAAATTTCCAAAGTTATTTCATATTCCATCAGCGGAATAAAATGGAAAGATTAAACGAGAGGCAATTCTAGAAGGATAAAGAGGGAGTAGAATTGAATATGAGTTAAAGTATGAAGGGTCGAGTCATCGGAAATACGAGTGGATAGAGTTAAGAGGTGCAGGTGAGATCATCATTAATGAAAAAGTAGGAATAAAGTAGGAGATAAGACAGAACCCTGAGGAAACACCACATTAATTGACAGAAAAGAAGAAGTCGCCCCATCAACACAGCCGATATTGGCGATTTGAAAGAAAGCCTGACATAAGATAAGCAAAGAGAAGGAGGAAACCCAAGGAGGGGAGCTTTGGAGAGCAATGATGCGTGCCATACCGTCAAATGCTTTTGGAAATGTTCAAGCGCCACCACGCAAGTCCTCCCGTATAGTTCATAAGAGCGAAAAACCATAAATCGGTTTTGAATAGGAAATGTCACTATCGCCCTCTCTGTAGACTGCCGTGCAATGGTGGTTTGCCAGGAAAAGGGGCGAGAGCCGTACCTGGACGACGGAATGAGTCGAGATGATCGTCTAAGAAAGTGAGTTATGAGAAGGGTTTTGCAAAAGATTATTAGATTAGAAACAAGTGAGAGCTAGCAAGGGCCGATAGTTAGACAGGATCAGAGCGTCTTCCTTTTTTCGGAATATGTTGGACATGTGAAGAGCTTCCACACTGAGGAAAGTGCTAGTATTGGGGAATAGAAGATATATTAGTTGAGCGAGGGGCCGAAGAGATAGCCTTTTCAGTTGGAGAATTAGCACACAAGATGAGATCGAAATAAGAGGAGGAAAGGCAAGTTTACAGAAGTTGCTAGAGAAGAAAGTTTGTTCAGTAGGAGAACCAAGGGATGTTAGCGCATTCTCCCTTTGCTGAGGATAAGCCCGGCTTGTGCTCGTCGAAGAGTAATTCGCCTACAACGATTTCTAGCTGAAATGAA
>JABUQX010109407.1:20000-25000 GCA_015478945.1 Trachelipus rathkii
ATAGTTTGAGGAAAGCAGAATGTAAACTGAATGCAGGAACAGTAGAAAATTTAATCAAACTCTCCGTAAATATTTTGAAATTTTTATGGGATTAAAAGTTTTCGAAATAAAAATCAAAATTATAAGTTAATTAAAGAAAAACTAAAATGTTTAAAATTTTCAGAAAAGGAGAACATTAATAATAATAATAATAATAATAATAATAATAATAATAATAATAATAATAATAATAATAATAATAATAATAATAATAATAATAATAATAATAATAATAATAATAATAATAATAATAATAATAATAATAATAATAAAATATCCATGTTTCAGTTAATATTTAATAAGATACTGGGATTCTTTCAAAAATAATTTTAGAAGTTGGAATATTTTTTAATCGGTTCTTTTTAATAATTTTGAAGAACTAAATATGATTTGGATTTGGAAATTACAGAATCCGCTTCTGGTCGATAAAGGATATATTTATTTGGTAGTTAGTGAAAATCACTTCTGGTCGATTAAGAATGGGATGTTTCGTCGCAGTCAGGTCATATGAAGATTCTTTTCGCATAACTCAAGGGAGGGGGTGCAGATGTCCAAATCCACCATCCTGGAAAACGAATATTTGTTTTGGTTGTCCGAAATAACCTTGAGAAGATTTTGAAGATCTGGAAATGGTAAAGATATGCCCCAGTGCAGTACTGAATGATATTGTTAAATATGGGTAACAACATCTAAATATCGTGGGTAAGATTAAGGCTGAAGTGTGGATGTTCAAAAGATTGGTTACAGATTCGAAAATGGATTCGGATGTCTAAGGATGTTTAATATTCTTGCATTGTGGATTTGAAAACAGGTATATAGATGTAGATTTTATGCGGATGTATTGACATTAAAAACATATATACAGATTTTTGATATTGAAATCATATATACAGATTTTTTATGTTAAAAAAATGGATAAACAATTTTAATATTGAAAACATAGATATAGATTTTTTATATTGAATATAAAGTTACAGATTTTTTACACCAAAAAACAGAGTTGCAGATTTTTTTATATCGAAAATGTAGATACAGATTTTTGATATTAAAAAAATAGGTAAAGATATTTAATATTGAAAACATATGCTTATCTTTAGTTTTAAAAATATGGATACAAAATTTTTATATTGAAAACATGGATACAGATTAATGATTCTGAAAACATAGATATTGGCTCTTTTATATTGAAAACATAGATGCAGATTTTTATGTTGAAAATATTGATGCAGATTTTAAAATTGCTTTCAAAAATAACAACAACAAACACTATTTAAAATCTCGCATACCTCCTCCTATGGGCAGAGATCACGTGACTAATCTTACAAAAAATTTCAATGTTTTTTCTTAATGAGAAAATATATAAATTAATTTTTTTAAAATAAAAGTTTAAACTTCAAGGACAGTGTCCTATATCCTTGGTAGCAATTACCTAGAGAAGCCCTCCTCCTAGGATAAGGCACTGCCCGTAAAATGTAAACTATCAAAAAAGAAAAAAAGGTAATTTCTACCTATAGGATTCGGACCACGTATCGTAACTCGAACCCTAGTGCTTGCACTATCGCTCTACTGATCATGCCACGGTAACCTTTCATTAATATATATCTTTATCATTAAAAATAAAGTCATTTATAATTTTAATTAAAACAATATATTCTAAAATAAAAAAAAAAATAATTAATTAAAAATCGCTTCAACGGTAAAAATTCATTTTATAATTTTGTTTAATGATTTTATAAATTAGGGCGAATAATTAAGATCAAAGGTTTCAATCGGTAAATTTTTTTTCACATGTACACTCACACATGCTCACACTACACATATACACACAGAATATTATATATATATATATATATATATATATATCACATTTATATAACTGAATAATATATAATATATATGTAATAACAATGCATCTTTAATTATGCTATATAATATATATCTCTATATATATATTATATATAATATAATAATATATATATATATATATATATATATATATATATACTATATATAATATATATATATATATATATAATATATATATATATATATATATCATAATAATAATAAATAATAAATAATAATAATAATAATAATAATAATAATAATAATAATAATAATAATAATAATAATAATAATAATAATAATTCTTCTTCTTCTTCTTCTTCTTCTTCTTCTTCTTCATATAATAATAATAAATAATAATAATAATAATAATAATAATAATAAAATAATAATAATAATAATAATAATAATAATAATAATAATAATAATAATAATAATAATAATAATAATAATAATAATAATAATAATAATAATAATAATAAACTGTAGGAAAGTAAAGTGAAATAACGCAACAATAAGTAAAGGAACATTGGCAAACGTTTTCGGACAAAAAAGTTCTCTTCAAGTCAAAAAGAAGTGATAAGTTGAAAGATAAAATACTAAAACAGAAAAGCTCCAAAGAGAACATTTAAATGTCCTCTTTGGAGCTGGTCTCCGTTTTAGCTTTTTTACTTTTAACTTTTTATCTTTTCTTTTAGCTTGAAGAGGGACCTTTTCAGAAAACGTTCCTCAATAGCCTTTTTATTGTTTATTTTTACTTTATTTTATATATATATATATATATATATATATATATATATATATATATATATATATAATAAATATTTATAAATAAGCATATAAAAGATAAATATCTTCTACTATAAAATAATATATATATATATATCATATGCTCTAACTAATGTAATATATGTATATTTGTTGAATATATATATGTATATATATATATTAAATAATAATAATATCTTTCTCATAATAATAACTAACTATATATAATAATATATAATAATATATATATATATATATATATAATAATATATATGCTATATAATATATATATGTAATGCTCGGTGATGATGTTTGAATGGCTTGGTGGAGTGAAGTTGTTTTAGTGCAAGAGAGAAAGAGGAGAGAGAGAGAGGAGAAGGGGAGAGGAGGAGAGAGAGAGAGAGAGAGAGAGAGAGAGAGAGAGAGAGAGAGAGAGAGATTGCGCACCATCAGATGCTTACCTATTATTTATCTATTTCTTGTGGGACGAACCTGACTTACTCTAAGTATTTAAATTTCCATTTCCCCATTTTTTGATAAGAAGATTAATCCTCTAACTAGATGAAGATTTTAATTAACAGGTCTTTCGAAAGGCATAAATGTTCAAATTTTATTAATGTTCTTATAGATTTTTTTAGGCTGAATAAAATATTTTCGGCAAGTAGTTAAAATCTTAAACACTTCCTTAGAAAGACAGTTTTATACGGTTGCAGAGTCATTTATACTTTCTTGTAGGAGAACTTAAAGTATTTTATGTAGCTACTAATTCACTTACATTTACACATTATTATTATTATTATTATTATTATTATTATTATTATTATTATTATTATTATTATTATTATTATTATTATTATTATTATTATTATTATTATTATTATTATTATTATTATTATTATTATTATTATTATTATGAAGTAAGCTAAGAAAGATTTACAGACAGACTCTCTAAAAAATATAAAATCAAATAATTTTTTTAGCTGTAAGCAAAACTTTATCATGTGTAAAATATTACAAAAACCAAATCACACACACACACACACACACACACATATATATACTTATATATATATATATATATATATATATATATACAGATATACTATATATATATATATATACATATATATATATATATATATATATGTATGTATATATATATATATATATATATATATATATGCCTGCTGCTATATATATATATACAATAACAATATATATATATATATATATATATATATATATATATATATATATATATATATATATATATATATATATATATATATATATATATATATATATATATATATATATATATATATATATCAACGTCTCAAACAGATTTCAATGGATTGAAACTTACATAAAATGTTTAAAACGAGCTGAAATGAAATAAAAACGTTAAAAACACCTCAGGAAATGGGGCTGAAAAAAGTTAAGAAGTCTTCAAAATTCACATTAACATGTTAAAACTACGATTATTGCCACATGCTTCTTTATTTAAACATTTTTTTGTATAGATTTATCGAGGCGTTGAAGCAATATTTGATTATATTACCACCACTTACGAGTCGGATATAAAATATATTTAAAGTTGCATTATTAAAAGATTTTTATGCCTGATGGTAAAATTTTTCTGGTGAGTCTTTGCTGGTTTTCATTACGCATTTCCTTAATTCAAACATATTTCTAACATTTTTAAAAAGTTTCAATGAAATCAACTTTAGGAACTTTTTAAGAATAGGCAGAGGCCCACATGGAACCCACAAAACTTGGGTAATTCAAATCAGAATTTAAATGATCAAAGGCCGATATGATCTGATACACAGTCATATAAAGTGGGGAATATAGAATAAGAGCGTGTGATCCAAACTTTACCTGCAGTTCACCTATAAGATTGAGCTTAGCGGTTAGAGTCAGGTGTCTGAAGCTACGACAAAGAAAGAATGATACTATGTAGATTAGGAATGTCCGAGCACCGGAATTTTGCGCACCGAAACCGCACCGCATCAGGGTAAGCGCACTACGCACAGCATCTCTATATTTTAAAAATTGCATTGCACCGGTACACTTGATTTGTGTAGCGCACCGTACCGTACCAAATTGTGTGGCACCACGCACCGCATCTCCATATTTTAAACATTGCATTGCACCGGTACACTTGATTTGTGTAGCGCACCGCACCGCACCGCACCGCACCGCACCTGGTGGCCGGGCTGGTGCGTCGACCAACCCTAGTGTAGATCCAGGAGTCGCAAGAACTCTCCTCACCGGAGAAGGTAAGAGTTTGGAGAATCCAGAAGATAATAGATAGTAATGCCTTAATTAAAATATTACTTGTAAAA
>JABUQX010109408.1:0-16974 GCA_015478945.1 Trachelipus rathkii
TTAAAAGATTACGATACTATTGAAAAAATAGAAGACGATCATGATGTATATATAGGATTTGAAGATGAGGAAGTGTTGGAAGCGAAAGTGAAAGAAATGGAAAACTGGAAGAACAAAAAGGTGTATGAAGAAGTGAAATTTGCTGGTCAGAAATTGATTAGTACAAAATGGATAGTGGCATAAAAAATTATAAAAAATGAAAGAAAATGTAAAGCTAGATTAGTAGCAAGAGGATTCGAGGAAGAAGATAAAGATATGACAGTGGATGCTCCAACATGTTCTAACGAAACACTGAAATTGTGTACAGCCATCATAAATAAAAAGAACTGGAAAATTCAATCGATAGATGTGAAGGCAGCTTATCTGCAAGGGAAACCGATAGATAGGAAAGTGTATATAAAGCCACCAAGAGAGGCTCGAACAGAGAAAGTATGGAAACTGAAGAAGGCGGTATACGGTCTTAGAGATGCAGCCAAAGTATGGTATGAGAGTGTGGTGAGTATCCTCAGTGATCTAAAAGGGATTAAAAGTTTATATGATCCGGCTTTATTTTATTGGAAAGAGAACAATGAACTGATAGGTATTATGTGTGCCCATGTAGATGATTTTTTCTTCGGAGGGAGTGAAGTTTTTATAAGCAACATCGTGAGAAGATTCAAAGAAATGTTGAAAATAGGGAGTGAAGATCAAAGTGAATTTAAGTATATTGGGGTGAACGTCAAACAATCGCATGAATATATTGTTTTGGACCAAATAAAATACATTGAGAAGATAAGAATACCTGAAGAGGATAACTACTTAGAAGATAGAGTATTAAGCGAAAGAGAAAAAACTGAATATAGATCGGTGATAGGCCAATTGAATTGGATTGCACAACATACAAGACCAGATGTGGCTTTCGACGTGAGTGTCAACAGTAAAGGTAACAATAGAAATATCACTGCTCATGATATGAGAAAAGTTATAAGGTGTGTAAGGAAATTAAAAAGTAATGATACACAAGTGAAAGTGATGAAATTACGGGGAAGAAAACTAAAAATAGAGGTATACTCAGATGCTTCTCTGGGAAATAGAGCTGAAGGAAAATCTCAAATTGGATACATAGTAGCAATAACTGATGGAAAAGGGAATAAATGTCCAATAATATGGAAATCAAAAGTAGCACCGAGGGTTGCACGATCCACTATTGAAGCAGAAACACAAGCGCTCACAGAAGGTGTAGAGGAAGCCATATTTTTGAAAACTATGTGGCAAGAGATGATTGATGACGAAATAGCAATAGAGGCATACACCGATAGTCGTACATTGGAAAGAATAGTAAAGGCAAATACATCAACCAGTAATAAAGTATTGAGAATAGATATTGCTAGATTAAAACAAATGATGGAAAAACAGGAAATACAAAATATAAATTGGATACCAAGGTCGGAACAGATTGCGGATGTCTTTACTCGCGATGGGGTAAAAAAGAATGTCATCCAAAAGTACATTATGTCAGAAATGTAAACAGACAGAAGAGATTGGAGGGAAAAAGAGAAAGGTGTAGACTGATTGTTTTCAGACGATATTAGCTGCCACAATCTTAGTCTTTAAGAATAAAAAAGGATCAACAAGAGAAGTCGGAATATACTTCTAATAATAAGATAAGATTATATTTGTTATCAAAGATAGCTGAGAACAGTTATGCACAAATGTTATAACATGATACTGATACCTTCTCTTTTTTCTTCCTTAACAGATGTATATGTAAGATATTCACGCAAGCCTTTGGATATAATTAAATTAAAAAATAACAAAGTAGAGAATTAAACGTATTAACCAATACAAAACCATCTTTCATACTTGCAAACACTTGTAAGGAAGACTTAAGAATACTACAAATAGGTGACGATGGATAAACCCACCTAAAAACAGAAATACCCACCTAAAGGCCTTTAGAGCAGATTAGTGGGTAGGAGACTTCACCAACAAGAGGACTTATAAATTAAACTAAGATCTGGATAAAGAATTCATAGATAAATACAATAATTAAATTTCAAATACGTAGATTAGTAGATCGAAAACTACGCAACATACTACCACAAATTTTCAGACGAGATACACGAGGGTCTGTCGGACTGTCTTGTGAGTCTGTGCAGAGGCGAGAATAAAGGTGCTTAATAGGAGTGAAAGGCGGGATTTTGTGAGGGGGTTATGGTTGTGGCCCACTGGGCCAAGGGTGAACCTACATTGACGATCTACAGTGAGGGTCCGTCGCGGCCCGTGAAGCTCTAGGGTGGATTTTTTTGACTGCGGCGAGTTGTTACTAATTAATTGGTAACAAAGGGGGCGGTATGGTGCTTTTCTTTCGACTTTTGTCATTATTCTTCTATTGCTTTTCTTTTCCGATGCATATACGCACCTTACTCCCAGTCTTCGGAAAAAAAAGTAGAGAATAAGAAGAAGATAAAGAAGATAAAGAATTCTGGAGTAATTCTTTCTTTCTTTCTTCACCTTCCTCTTTTGCCCCAAGATTGGGGGTAAGGTGCTGTAGAAGCAGGAAAAGAAAAGCAGTTGGAGAACATGACAAACGTCGAAAAGAAAGCCCAGCCTACCGCCCCTCTGTACCATTAATTAGTGAGCGCTGTTACAGACAGAAAATCCACCTAGAGCTTCATGGGACCGCGACGGACCGTCACTATGGTAAATCGTCAATGTAAGGGTTCATCCCCTGGCCCAGGTGGCCACAACCATGCCCCCTCAAAAAAACCCGCCATTCTCTCCTATCATGCACCTTTATTTCTCGCCTCTGCCAAACTCACATTTTCTCTCCTCCAGGCATTCGTTCACCGACTCAGTCCACTTTCTCTTCGGTCTCGCCAGCCGGTCGTTCCAACACACTCACACTATATCATCCGCTTAACGCAACCGGCTAATCATTCATCCTTTCCACATGACCAAACCCATCCTCAACAACTTTCATTTATCTCTCAGTTTACCCCTTTCCTTCTACACCACACCACGTCTAATGTTCAGTCCTCTCTTTATATCTTCTCACACCCTAGCACACCCCAAATTGTCATCTGAACACATTGAACTTTAGATCTATTACTTCTTATTCCAGACAAAGTCTACTACACACTACAATACACGTAACACATACCCTCATGTAAGACCGTAGCACACTCAAGACTTAGTCCCTTTGCATTCACCACGTTTAATTGCACCAGCCACCTTCTGCATTCAGCAACTTTCCACACATCTGCATCGCGTTTCCCTTTCACCAACATATACCATAAATTTTAAGACTCGACCACTTGTTCTAGCTGCTCACCATCCTAACATAACTTTCACATGAGGGTGTCCACTCACAACCATAACCTACTCTTATCTCACGTTTACTTTCAAGCCCTCCTTTTACACACCCTGCCAAATCTCTACCAAACCTCTCAAACTCTCTTCAGATTCGCCACACAGATACCAATCATCCGCATATAATAGGTAGGGCACCCTCCACTCAACTCCATTCTCCCACCTCTAACACCCATTTCCTGCCATCCCCACCTCAAATTCTTTCATAACCCATCCATATACAAATTGAATAACTCAGGAGACATAACCAACGCCTCGTCTTATCTCGCTAGTTAATCCTAAACGCAATACACCATTGACACTATTTATTCTTACACACGCTCACTACTCGTCATACAATACTTTTGATTCCATTCAGAAGCCTACACCAACACCATATATCACTAACCCTGCCATAACGCTTCCTATTAACTCTATCATACGCCTGTGCAAATCCATAAAACTAAATACAATTATTCTTCTCTCTCTTTTCTCAATCATTTGTTCAATGTAAAGATTTGATCCACACATCCTCTACCACTCCTTAACGCACCTTGTTCAAAAAAAACCCCCCTTTTGGGTTTTTTTTTTTTTTTTTTTAACCAAAAAAACCCCCCCCCCCCATTTCCTCCCCCCCCCCTTTCCCCCCCAGGTTCCCCCAAAATTCGAAAGCCCCGCACTCTTCGACCAAAAATACCAGCATATACCTTCCCTACAACACTCAATAAACTTATTCCCTATAAATTTCTACAGTTCCCTTTTTTCCTCCCTTACCCTTATACAAAGGGTACTATTACCGCTCTCATCCAATCCCTTGGAACATACCTCCATAACCGCTTTTACACAACTTTCCAAATCCAATCAATCACAATCTCGCCTCCCTCTTGATCATTTCACTAGTAATGTCATCTATACCTGCAGATTTACCATTCTCAACCTTCTCACCCTACCCATTACCTCCTCCCTTTTACTAATAACCTCATCCCTAAAAAAATACCTATCTTCGTTGGCACGCATAACCACACACATTCACTAACAACTCATCATTACTGTTAATATTGTGCAGATTCGAAAGTGTTCTTTCCACACTCCCCTCACATCCATTTCATCAGTTACAAAAGCACCATCCCTATTCATTATCTAAGCAGATTCCCCTTATTCTCATTCTTAACCCTTTCGCGCTTCCTCCCAGAAGAGCTTCTTATTCCTTTATGTTCCTGCATTCATCCTCCTTCAAACTGTTCATTTACCTCTTTTGTTTTCTCCTACGTATACACCTTTTAGTATTCTTTTTTTCCTTCCTTATATAATTCCAAACACTTTCTTTTAAATCTTCATCATTTGCTTTTAAGTACATTCACCACGCTTCTTTTTTTACCTTTAACCGCTTTCATCATCTTCATTCCACCATTCGCTGTTTAACATTCTTTACTCTACTTTAGCACAATTCCACACACTGTCCTTTGCACTCTAAAATTGCTTTCCTTCAATTTGCCCAGATTTGCCAGTATCACTTGTTCACATTCAACGTTTTTACTAGCGAGCGCTCTACATACTTATCCCTTATTATCTTTGCACACTTAACTTCTACTCTTAATTTTAACCTACTTCCTTTCGTATCACCTTCCTCTCCATCCAAGCCCCACTAATTAATTTTACATAGAACAACATAATGATCCGATAATCCCCATTCCTAACCCCTAACTGATTTAACATCCAAGCACATACTTCAACATCTCCTCTTCACCAAACCTAATCAAATCATACTTTTCACTCGATACCATATTCTACCTACCACAACCTCTAGTATACTAGGATACTCTTGGTGTTTTAAGAAAGTATACTTACACACATACCTCTCTTCTTACAAGAAATCAAGCACCTTCCTACCATTCTCATTTTCTCCCCGGCCACCCCAAAACACACCTGTTATAGCCATCCCTTTTTGATCACCTAGTCCACCATTTTCAGGTCCCCAAAACTATCTAACGAAGCTCCTACTACCCATCCAGAACATCAATTCAGATTAATCCCAAAAAATCGTACTCCTCTTCAACGTTTCCCTCCGATGGACCATACGTCACAACCACACATACCTTGACTTTTTCAAACTTAAATTTAACTATTAGAATTCTAGGACTCACCAATCAAAGTCTACCATAGCTTCAAACCACAGGTCACTCATCAAATTGCAACTCCTTCTCTTCCTCTCTCATTCTCTCCACCGCAGCACGCACAAACATTTCACATCCACCACTTAATTTAACCCTTTTCTTTTCATCTTGTTTCAGTCACAGCGAGCAATCAAATAATTTAGTATAATAATAATAAATTATAACTCAGAGCTGGAACGGAACCGGCCAAGCATTTTAAAATGCTGGAATCAGTCTCGGAGCCCACAAAAAAATTTTACAGGCTCCGCAACCCTGCTTGTTAATATTCTTTTATTTAGGTTAGAATTTTATTTGTATATATGAACAGGACAACTTAAAACCATTGGGTTGAGAAGCTTCCTCCCTCCCCTTGAATAGGAACTTGCCTGTGGTAATGCGAATGTGCAAAAAAAAAAATTTAAATCTTGAAGTTACATAAGGAAGCAATATAGTAGCTTTATTTACCGAGATTAAGTTAACGAAATACATAAAATTTAGATAAAAACCTAAACAGAATATTTTGGATATTCCTGACTAAAGAAAAACTTTTTATATATATATATACCAACTTACAGTTTTAATACAAAAATAATGAAATTACAGAATGAGAATAAATGAAAATATGTTAAAATACTTATTTAGAAACTTTATATTCATTATTATTTATTAATTATTTTTTTTTGAGTACTGTCAGGTGCTGCCATACTGCTTCATTGGATGCGGCCAATTCTGGGGTTGGGAATCCAACTCCCCTGGGATTAACCAGCCTAACAAACGAAAGAGCGACAGTCCTAACGTAAGATTATATCTTAAAAGTCAGATGCATTTCAATATAAAGACAAAAAGACTCGGACAAGATGTATAAAGACGGTTACCGTAGTTATGTACAGAGTCGGGAATACCTTTGTCTGGAGCTGTTAGATACAGTACATCTATCAAGATATGATGGACTGAAATGGGAGGGTGGAGCAGCAAAACCTCCACTCGACATTGGTAAATGCGAGCTAAATTGGTATAAGCTCCAATTCAAAAACTTGTTAAGATTCATCTTCTGTGGCAAACTGAGATCGGCAAGAAATGCCATGGTCTGACTAGAGTTTTAACACTGTCGCAGCTTAACGTCATGAATGTCTTCTCTCCTCAGCTCTTATAGCATATAATAAATCCTTCAAATGTAATAGTAGTTGGTAATGCATCACTCTTTGTTATATTTTGAGAAGGTTAGGACCCTAATGATTAGTCTTAAATGATGCAGCCTGGTTGGAACTGCTATGTCAGCGTTTTTAAATTTCCCGGACATTGAAATAGGATGGGTCCCATCAAAAGCGGCACTACCTTCTTCCGTGTTAGAGCCTGAAAGGATTTTTGTATAACTGAACCAACAGGTTCTAGTTGATCTGTTTAAAGTGCCTGTAGTGCACTTTGGAGTCGAGAAATTACCAATATTTCCATCCGTATAAAGGGCCAATGTGGCCAGTACTATAACTTGACTGTGAAACTGATAGTAAGGGGTTAGGGAGAGAATGCTATAAGGTAGTTAGGGAAAACACCAATGTTCCTACTCTGCTCCTTTAGTTTTAGAGCAGTTAGAGTATATCGGAACCGATCTAGCTGAGTTTGATGCGAGATAAAAAGTTGGTTTTTGGGCAGGGCGATGGTTTCTGACCCTTAAAAGGTCCGAGAATGACAGGTACACCCTGTAGTGGGTGAGTACAGCAACAGCTCACAGTAGTCGTATGTGTGTATGGACGGACTGCCTGTAGGGAAATGTAGAGAGAGTCAAATATGAAAGTCATAATTGTACAAAAGACTAGCAAGGCCAGTGTGAAAGAGCCGCGGAATGTCCAGAAGAGTGTCAGTGGGAAGGTGAAGGAATCTGAAAGCGGAAGTATAATGAACCAAGTTTGCTACGTCGTAGAGATAAGGAAGAATTATATAATGAGCAAAAAGTCCCATCGCTATACAAAGACCATCATTCTGGGATGATCCAGAAGGATGTAAGATTTTAGATTTACGCCATAGAATGGCACTCCCATAATATAATTACAAAGCACTAGTGCAGTGAGGGGGCAGAACCCAGGGTTCTTTGTCTCACCCCAAATTGTAGTAGAGGTAACCGCAAGATTTAGGGAACAGTGACAGCGTGCTTTAGATTAAGAAAAAAGCGGGAAAGATAAGTGGAAACGGTAGTCCATACCTAACCCGAATTTAACTTGTGGCACATACTAAGTGGCACCGGTAGAGACTAGCTCGAGGAAATCGATCTTGTCTCTATGTGTACTTTTCGACGGAAGAAACGATCGTTGTTTTTTCACAGAAAACAAAGTCCCCACCGCACATCATACATCTTGTATTTGGTTTCTACTACGAGTTAAGATGGCGGTTTCCATGTTATGAAGCTTCGAATCCGGATATACAATCTCAATGTCGGTCCACATAAAGGGAGTACCGGACACAATGAGGTTACTGTGATAATGTCAATTGAATCCAATCGTGAAAAGAGTTATCCAAGAACGGACTACCCTGTGGAACCGCTCTCATCATCCACACAAATGCCAAGAAAAGGTGGCACCGCAACAAACCTGAACATGAAGCCTGTAGAAACAGAGAAGTTGACCTCAGGCCCGAGGAGTGTAAGTTATGCAAAAGTCACTCCTTCACATGGAAATCGTTCACGCTTCTCAAGATTGAAAACAAAGCTAAGACGCATTTTTATTGTTGAAAAGGATTTTATAAACTGTCCATGGTCTTTAATCGGAAGTGGTTTCTAAGTGGGTAACGGTGTTTGCGAAATATCAAACTAAAGAGAAGAAAATCTGTTTAAATATTTCTAAAGTAGGAAGAAGGAGTTTTTGCCTACCATTCTCTCCATAACCTTGCAGGTAAGATATTGCGATGGATCTTTGGTTGTTTGCCTGAGTGGGTCCTTCTGCCAGGTTTAGGCAGGGAACAATGTTAGCGGTTGAATCATGCAGGGGAAATGACGCCCTCACCCATTATTCGATCATAAAGACTTATAAGGAACGCGAGGTACATAGATGCAGATTTACGGATTATCTGAAAGGAGACCTCTCTGGTCCTGGTGCCCATCCTTGAACACATCCCAGGGCATCAAGGATTGTCATCGTAAACATGTGGATGTAAAGTGATTTTCACCTGGTGGTACAGAAATATGGGGGTTTCAACTCCGAGAATAGAGTGTGGGGAATGTTCTCGTATTCGGGAGCATTAGAGAAGGTCGCAAAAGTGATAACCTAGTTTATTAGTTTACACTTCGGGAAGGTAAAGACATCTGAAGTTCATGGGCCTGTCGAGGATTGTCGTGAGTCCTATAATTGCGAGAGGTATTGTGGACAGTCCGTATACTTACAGTAACGGTGTGGGGACGCGTTAATGGTGGTAGGATAGTTTTCAAAAATATTCTCTGTTTCTCGGTTATACTATCTAGAACGAGAAGCTGAGGCTTTGAGAGAATAACATATTTGGACAAAGCAAGGGTGCGTTTATAACCCTATTAAAGCTCCTTTTTCGCGAGTCACATGGGTACACTCTGGGGACTACTATGAAGGCGGGAATGCCATGCATAGCTATAACCGCGAGGGTTGCATTCCACAAGTGCTTAAGACTTCAGTGAGTAACGGAAAAATAATTTCTTTCGCAGGAGAAGCAAGACAGAGTCGTCGCCCTGGCGGAAAGAACACCAATGTGTGCAGTCGTATCTCCAGCTAGACATGTGGTAATCTGTTAAGGGCTGACGGCAGAGTTAAAAGTGATAATGGGTAGTGGCAATATAACGGATCAGAGCGATCTTTCCATTGGTAAGGTCCATGAACGGATAGGGAGCAAGGAAATTGCGGCACAAGACTGACGTGTAGGTGTAGAATACGTTCGTAAGTCGGTAGCCCCCAGTTGGAGGCACGAGAGAAAGCTTTGCCTAGCTTCTATAAGCCATCCTGCTGTGGACAGGACACAGTCCACAACAAGGGGTGGCCGTGTTAAAGTCGCCCAAGGCTAATAAAGGTGGAGAAGTGTGACAGCATAAAAATATCAGCTTTGAGAAATTTTAGCATCTGAGAGGTCGTTAGCGTTAAGGGCAACCTCAAGGCATGCACTTAGTAGGAGAGGGCTTACGTACGTAAGCTGTGTCGAATGCTGTTGACTGAATAAAAAATATAATGGATATGCACAAACCCAAATATGCCAGTGGAGGGTCTGAAAATATGCTGAAGATTAGGTAGAAGTAGAGCAAGTGACATCAGTTTGGTAGAAGGTACAGCAGAGTTGACACAGTTTTTTGAATTTACTTTGCTGAATTGTTGATTGGTGATATTTTCTCGTGGGAAGAAAGACGAGACCGCATAAGAGCGTAGGTCTGACGTAGAACACAGAGTTCAGTGTGAATAGTTCTTGGTAGGTTTTCCAGGAGCATGGGAGGGTTTACAACACAAGACGGAGGGGAACCACATAACATTTCCCTTCCACAAGGGCATCAAACCCCTGTTTGGGTCCCGATCATGAAGAAAAGCCACGGAGGGGAGCAGACAGTGAGATGTTGGCTCGCCTTGTTTTAAGAGCTTTACTTTATTTTTTCATTATTTATCACCCATCTTCTAAAAACTATCTAACATAATAATATAAGGCTAAAGATAAACAATGAAGATAACAATGAAAAGCATGATTCATAAAATCATACATAACTGCAGGGCGGAAAATGGAGGTATGTCGTAATTGTAGGGTATCATGATCACCGTGAAAAGTCAAAGTCCATAATTCAATGCATACTTCCCCGAAACCCCCATCCCAAGAGTGTGGGCCGTGAATTTAGCCTCGAGAGAGCTCCCCGGAAATATGTGCCAGACCTCTTAAAAGAACCACATGACACCCACCGCGAGGCCCGAAATTATGCAATAATTTACTAATTCCAGAAATTAGTAATGACCCGGGACTGAAACAAACATACATTCGGAAAACCATAAAGGCCTGGTGAAAGAAAAAAAGGGGAAACACTCAAAGTGGAAAGTACGTACCGCAGTGCGTTAGAGGTGAAGGGGGAGCAACTCGACCAATAAAATAAAAGCAGAAAATGACGGAAATGTGTTAAAACGTTTTACTTTGCAGATATTCATAGATGTATCTGAACCTCATCACCAGGTAAGGTGGGCAAATTATAGAGGGAGATGTTATTATATAAAGCAGTATACTATAAAAACTGTAAATAAATCATACTTACCAAATTGTAATCAGCTTGTGATATTGGAGGAGCAGACAAAATCCTTTCAGTATTTGAAACATCCATTAATAAAAATGGCTTCTTTTTTCTTAAAATACTCTGAAATAAAATAATAAAGGCTTCTATGAAGAAAGGATTCCTTTAATAATGAAATTTTCCTTAAAATTATAAAAAAAAAAAGACTTACAATTACAATTGATAAAGAAAATATTAGGATGTATGAAGGAAAACTGGTAGAATTTTTCTTATGCTGTTTTCTCTTTCTTATTGGTTCGATGATTAGGTTAGTACTAACGTAAATATTATTTATTGATTAAATTTTTTCAATCCCCTAACTGTCAATTAAAATAGAATTATCATTATTAATTTTAATCCAAAATGTCAATTAATATTTCAACAAGTCAGTAAATATATTATATATATATATTATAAAATAAGATATATATATATACTAATCTATAATATGTAAAACTAGAAACTTTAAATATATATATAGATATGTATATATATATTAGATTATAATATATTATTATTTATCTATATAAGTATAATTATAATATAATTAGATAATATTATATATATAGGTTAATATATATATAATAATATATAAGATTATATATATATAATATTAAGTATTATATATTATTTATTATATATATTATATAATATAACTATACTGAAAAGGCTGTCGATTCAATCAGGGCTGCGGAATCGTAAAACACTAGTATAGCATTAAGTGGAGTATATAGATTAACTCTTTAGCCGTAATAAATACTTATAATATATTGTCCATATATTATAATTAAATTGTGTATACAGTTATAATAGTATATAATACTAATATATGTGGAATATATATACGAGTCGTTTTAGTGATATGTACTATAAATAGGTATCTATCATATATATTAAAGTCTATTGGGTATCACTATTTTGAATTTGATTTCTGACTTTCCCTGTACCAAATCTGTCCAAATTTTCCACTGACAGCGTTGTCGTTATCTTTTTGGTGTACAAAATTATCTATTCATTATGTATTGCAGCGTATTTTACTCAGTCCATTACATTAAATTATTGAAAATTTATTTAGAATTGTTCATTTTTAAAATGGAATTGATTTAAAAAAAAAAAATTTTTTTTAATATTTCAGCTAATTTAACTTACCCATAGCGGTCCAAAGCACTCCTTTTTTATTTTTTCCAAAAGAAAAACAGTTTTAATTTTATACCAAAAAGAAATAAATTAGAAAGCTTACAGTTATAATGCCTAGTGATTTAAACGTTCCACTGTAATCACAAAGTTCTAAATGGGGAGATTTTTTCTTCTCACTTTTTTTTTCTCAAGCATCTGAATTTTTTTGATTTTATAGCAGCTTCTTCTGTTAAAGCTTCAGTTTTAACATCTTTCTCTGTCTTCAAGTTTATAGATCTCTTACGATAATATTCTTTTTTTTTTTTCACCTTTTTTTTTTTTATACTTCATTTCCTTTTGCTTTTTTCTGTTTGACTCTTTGAGTATGTTTCTTCATATCTCCTAGGGCAGCTCTTACATTTGTCAAGCATTTTTTACGAGTGATAGGACTTTATGAATACTTTCCATGAGATCTTATATGCATTGTGCACTTGTTCTTTGAGAAATCAGACCTATGTTCTTTTCAAGATTCTTCACATCTAAAAATTGCTTTAATTTCTAAAAAACCCTCCCCTCCTTCCACTGGTCGCATTTCCATGCGAAAATATCAGTCCTGAATTTAAAAGCAACAATTCCGCATACATTGATTCTCAGGTGCTATAGAGAAAAAAAATATCATCAAAGTCTTAGAAGGACAATCACATCCAAAATATTTTTTGAAATTTTATTCAAGGTATGTAAATTTACTGCAAAGTACAGTATAGTGCTTTTTCTTTCTCAGCAACAGCATCTGTGGATTCGGTTATTGTGTACAATGCCTCTAGCATATCAAATATTTGTTTCCCTTGTTCTGGCTGATGAAATACTATACTAGGAGCCAATTGATGAGAGCCATTGGACAGGCTTGTCCTTCAGAGGACATCTTTCTAATATCCTTTCTTGTCATTTTGATTTGCACAGTCCTGCATTCAAAGTTTGTCATGTAAAATCTAATGCAAAAAGATTAGTTGTTGGTTGTAGAGCAGGCATTTTACTGGACTAAAGAAATCTTTCCATGAATATTAGGTACGACCATATAATGGGAAACAACCCCCCCCACCAATGAGAGATGGTTGGTTAGAAAATATCCGTGAATAGAAGAATGAGGAACTAGAGGCATGTAAGTTTGACGTCCCACGACACTGGTGACAGTTGAACAGATTTAAAATTGGTTTTTGTTATTTGCTTAAGTATACATTTTTATAAATAATAATAAGATAATCCTTCACTGGAAGTCAAAGAAGATCGACAGCAAAACCGACAAATTTCAGAACCTCAGAAAAAAAAACACTTATCACAAAATTCTAAAAAAAAACTAAAAGAAAAAAAAGATAAATCAGATTAAGTCATAAGAGTCATACAGGGGTTCTTTAATAAGCACATTTCCATTTGATACCATCATCCTTTTCAATTCGGAAGGATGAACTTGGAACACTTCTTACGAACAGGATGAAGGAACAAGAATATAGGTAATCAGTGAACTCAAAATTAGAAAGGAACAGGGATTAGAGTAGATTATTGGAATGTCATTCCTCGCCTACCCTTATTCATTCACTTATCAATTACATCTCTCATGACAAATTTGTTATTACAGTACCAGCGAACGAATTATTCAAAAGATATTGGTTTTAACATTTGGTGCCATTGGAATGCAATTCTTTTCAATATATGTTATTGGAAATTGTTAAAAATTTGTAGCCTGAAGACTTTATGGGTGTTTTGGGAAGATTTGATTTCCGCCTAGTATTTCAGCAAATAATTTTTAAACAACCGAATGCTACCTCGTGTAAACTTTCCCCTGACAGGCATTTTTTTTTCCCTGGAACCTGTTTCCCGGCTGGAACTTGCATCAGACAAAGGTGTGAACCCTGATATATATCATTATATTATCAATATATATATATATATATATATATTATATAGTATATATATATATATTATATATATTAATTTATTAATATATATTTAATAATATAATATATTTATTAATATATATATAAATATAGTATATATATATATATATATATATTTATAATTGTGTCAATGCTAGAATAGGATACTATATGATAACCTATTCTCTATCATTCTTTCTTTCTCCCACTTCCTCTTTGCCCCGCAAGACTTGGGGGGTAAGGTGCTAGATGACAAGCATCGGGGACAAAGCAAAGCAGTAGGAAGAACATTGACAGCCAACACGTCGAAAGAAAGCCCAGCCTTTTAAGAGCTCAGGCCTCCTTCTGTACCGTATTAAGTTATTAGTTTGAGCAGCCTCGGTCACAGGGAACACGAAAATTTCCACCCTTACAGGAGCATCAAAATGGGACAGGGGCGAGGGGACCCACTTGCAAGGGTAAAGATGTCGTGCGATAAGCGGTTGTTACCATGGTGCTAGGCGTTCGGAGTCCTCAGTTGCCCAGGTGGGCAGACACACGCCGAGGCCCCCCCCAACAGAACGCCTACGCCCCATTCCTACTTCCCCTACATGGACCACCTTGTTCCGCCATTCCTTTGCCCACTCCCACATTTTGCTCATCCTTCAGGAAAATTCCGATCAGCACACGGCCCCAAATGTACAACTTTTTCTCTTAACGGGTCTGCCCAGCGGTCGGTTTTTCCCAACACACTCCCCACTAAACATCCTGAATTAACCGAAACCAACCTTTTTTCATCCATTTTTCCCCACTGAACAAAACCATTTCTCAACAAACCTTCCCATTATTCTCTCATGTTCACCTTTTTGATTCCGTTTTTCTTCACACCACATCCACTAGCTTCTAATTACTGTTCATCCTCCCTTTATTAAGTTCTCTATCTCGTAACGTAGCCAGTGCCCCTAAGATTGTCCTATACGTCTGAAACAGATGAACTTTAGATTCTAGTACTGTCTTATCTCAGACCAGTAGTGTCATCACGTAACATAAACAATATCACTCAGCAGGTAGGACAACAGAGCCCGCACTGCAATGGGTAACTAGAGATCTAGCGCCACTCGAAAGAATTAGTGCACCTTAGGCATTCGCAGCGCAGACCGACTTTAGATTTAGGCACCAGCCAAACCTTTACTCTTGAGACCTGGCAATTAGCTTCAGCGCGCTACAAACTGTCACCTACTTACACTACTGCACATCATCCGTTCCCCTCTCATCCCGAACGCATATACCCTGAAACTATTATAATAGGACTAGCAGACACTTTGGCTTGTGCCGAGATGCTCAATCATCTAACACTTAACTTCCAGCACTCGTAGGACTGGTCCTATAACGCGTAGGCTCAGACTAAACACATATACGAAACGGCTACCGACCAATGTCGGTAGGCCCTAGTTATCGTAAGAACAGTTGTTAGCCATCGGAGGGCAGCTGTCAGGAACCCGCATCCATGTGGTGTTACGGGATGCTGCGAGCCTGAGCCAAAATCTCTCCTCGACCAGTCCTTGTCTAGATCGAAACTGTCTGTCGCAGGAGCTCGCGCGCACAGTACAGAAGACAACAATCTAATCCCTCGGCGATGAGTCACAATGAACGTAGCGGGCCGGCACGCCGGCGGCGAGGATCTTAAAAGAGCGCCCTACCACTCCTCTCTGCCATGTCCTCGCCTACGATTATTCTGTAATCACACAGTTTACCCACATATAGCGGAGCACTCGCACACGTTCGGAAGTGTCTAGGTCATACCATGCCATAACACATTAGGGAAATAGACAATAGAAGACATGAGGAGCCACACCCTGTCCTAACTCTTCACAGAGATCTAATTTAATTGGAGCGCTATACCTTATACTTCACCGAATTGGACAGCCAGCTTTATATCCTTACAGGCACCGCTCTCCAGGTGTCTGGATCGAATACAAACATTATATTTTGCATTTCCTTTTAACAGAAGCCTTTACCAGCCACAGTTTACTGCAAAACACCAATATGATTATCGACGATAATCTGGAATATTTGTCCTCATAAGAAGCTTTTCCCCCTGATCTGAGCTCAGTATCATGACGCCTGTTTGTAAATCCATAACCTAAAAATAATAATTTATTCTTCGTCTCCACGGGATTAGCCACTCTCTCATCTTGCAATTCAATTTTGTGTTGTCAATTGTAAGCGGATTTTGATCCCACATCAGTCCTTCTTACCACTCTAAACGCACTGTGATCTTCAGCTCAATGACGAGTTTGACGCGCGCCATAACGATCACGCTCTGACGCCACCTCTTTTATCTAGAAGATTCCAAAACTAGCCTAGCACATGTTGACGCTTCCTATCACCGTCACGGTTCAATAAAGCCAACTGTGGAATTATTGCCCTCAGCTCCTGGCCGCCGGACTATATCCTACGAGGGTATTATCCACTTTTCTCTCGTTTGAAACACGCCTTGTAACAGAGAGGGTAAGTTTACCCCGCATAACTCGACCTTCCTAATGCCTATGGAGAATGATAATTCCTTCCAATAACAGCTTTTTACACACTAATCCCCAAATCAGATTCACGTCATTCCTCGGGCCTCGGCTCGTAATCATTTTCACTTAGTAATTGTTCATTCTATTACGTGGCAGATTTACCCGTTTCAACCTTTCTCCCTACCCCATTTACCTCCTCCTTTACTAATTAACCATCATCCCCAAAATCCGCTATTCTTTCTTGACACACAATCAATATATAGACAGCACATTCACGTAACACCGGGGCGGAGGATCTATGGTCGGTGAGACATTAATGTTGCTAGTATACGGGGGAAGTGTTCTTTCACACGTTCCCCTCACGATCCCACGGGGAGAGAGAGGCGTACCAAAACTCTCCTAGTGTCATTTAAATCTAAGGCAATTCCCCTTACTTTTCTCATTCTTAACCTTTCGCGCTGTCTTCCAGAAGAGCTTCCATAACCCGTGTGAGATCAAAGAATATAATCATAAATATAATACCTATGATATATATTATATATCATTAGTAGGTGAATATCGTGAGGTAAGTCGTCATTATAATAATTATATGAGTATTATACGTACGGTCACTCACTATATAGTGGTTACTACGTAAGGTTATATATGATATATTATTAAGGTCTTAAGCTTTGGACTCACCTTGGACTTAGGTCTAA
>JABUQX010109409.1:0-25000 GCA_015478945.1 Trachelipus rathkii
AACGATATTAACCAAATAAGATAAGTTTTGTGTTATATATATATCAAAATATACATGATCAGATATAATATGATCACGGTCGTTGGATAGGAGGTGCTGATACGTTTATGTACTGATTTACATTTTATCTGATTTATCTGCTTAAGGTATGTAAAACGCAAATTTTTGTTATAAATACTAAGAATAATTTTAGTTTTACACAAATTTTTAAAAGGATAACAAATAATAAAAGTTTTGTTTTTATTATACCCAAATATGCTTGAATCAGTATTTTATAGATCAAAGATCACGGAAATGGTGTGGGGGTCTGACGGCAAGTTTTTGATTTACTGATTTTTATGATTTACTTGCTTTAGGTAGTAAAACACTGAACAAGTTCCATACATAACTAAAATAAATTTTTTTCATTAAAACATAGTGTTTAAAGAAACGAAAACATAATAAAGTTTTTGAGATTCGCGTTTGAATATGGCTTTACACTATGACTTTATCATAAATCAAGTCCAATCGGATCAAATAGATCAATCGAATGGTAATGGTTAGGGAGATAGAGTGGAGAGGCAGTTTATACTGATTTACTGCCTTGTATGATTTTTATCTGATTTTACTGATTTTTACCTGCCTCATTTAAGGATGTAAAAATGCAAATTTTTTTAGTATAAACATAAAAAGAATAAATTTTGAGTTAAAACAAAATCTTTTGTTAAGAAACAAAAGCAAATAAATAAACAGACATGCAACGGTTCACATATGACTTGAATCAATAGCTCAAGTAGTAACCGACCAATGCATTAGCCTTGTCTCTTAGGAGTGTCGGTGTCAGAGCGTTGATTTACATGATTTTACTGAATTACTGCTTAAGGTATGTAAATAAGCAAATTCTTTTTGGTTTAAAATAAAAGAATAATTTTTTTGTAAAAACAAATATCTAAGAAAAACAATAATAATTTTTTAGTAATAAATAAAACAAAATAATAAAGTTTTCGGATATGTGTATAAGATATGACTTGACTCATAGATCATGATCATGAGGGGTGGAGGATCTGAGGGCAGATTGATTTACTGATTTATACAGAATCATATGTCCTCTCTTAAGGTATGTAAACATGCAAATTTTTAAAGTTAGTAACAATGAAAAAGCATAAAGTTTTTTAGTTATTGTAAACCAAAGTTAAGAAACAAAACAAATAATAAAGTTTTTGATGTATCATGTTTTTGTTACAAATTGACCTTATCAAATCTAGATTATATCAGTCACTGATTACTCACAGTGATTATTTAGTGATTACTTGATTACTGGATAAATATTCCACACAAACTTTTAAGTTACATAAGCTAATCAATCAAATAAAATAAACATATGTTTTTAAGCAAATAAAAAAAAAAAAATAAAATAAATTTTTATTGTCTATATACAACAAAATCTGTATAACAGTGTATGTTATTCAAATAATGACTCTTGAATCAGATAGAATAATGATCAATCGATCACGATTTCTGGAAGGTTAGGGGGCTACTGGAGGGCATTTGAATCTACTAATTTCTGATTTTACTGTTGCTTTAAGGTAGTGTAAAAATGCCATTTATTTAATTATAACATGAACATTAATTATTTTTTAGTAAAATAACAAAGTTTCAAAAAACAAAACAAATAATATAAGTTTTTGTGTTATGCTGTTCAAAATATGACTTTCATCAAATATATCAATGATATCAATGAATCAATAGATCAAGGATGGAAGGCGAGGTGATATTTACTATTTAACTCTGACTTGCATCACTGCGTAAGGGATTGGTAAAATAGCAAATTTTACTATAAAATAAAGAATAAATTTTTAAGTAAAACAAATGTTAGAAATAATAAACAAATGAATAAATTTTTATGTTTAAAATCAAACATAATAATCGTACAAAAATAATTGTAGGAGAGCGGAAAAAAATTAAAAATTAAAAATTAAAAAAAAAAAAAAAAAAAAAAAAAAAAAAAAAAACTTCAAAAACGAATTAAAGATAATGCAAATTAAATCAAAAAAAATTACATAAATAAAGTTTGAAAAATATATAATTAAAAGAGGAAAAATAAGAAATAATTTATAAAAAGAATAAATAAAACTTTAACACAACTGAAATTGTATCTTTATGCTTGGAAAGAATTTGCAAAATAAATTTAAAACATAAAATAAAAATCATATTAAAATTAATCACAGAAAAAATAAACGAGTAAATAAACACTTGAAAAAAAGCAAACAATATATGCAGTTGAATTTAGAAAAAAAATTTATACGTTGCTTCAATAAAAGAAAATGGTAGATTGAAAAATAAATGTCAGTCTTGAACATTAGAAGAAAGACGGGTTATCTTTGCAGTGCAGTGAATTCCGATACGTACCGATGATATTAAAACGGAATCAAGTGATGTGACGTAATGATATTTGATTAATACGATCATGGTTTTACTAATAGCACCGCACCGGCTCCATCACGGTGCTAGTACCTACTCTGAATTCTTTCCTTCCTACTCTCCTTCTCATTCTTCTTCATTCCTCCTTCTCATTCTTCCTCTCTTCCCCTTTTCTTCTTTTCTTCTTTCTATCCTTCTTCTTCTTCCTCTGTTGTTGGGCATTCCATATGCATTTTACCTCTTTTTTCACTGGGGCCCCCCCGGGTTCTAGATCCCGTACACGATTCCGACCATACAACTCGTTCCGACTCTGGCTCCTCTTACCCAGCCTGCCAAGTTTCAGTCTTCTGCGATTATTTTTCAACCCTTCTAGAGACCAAAAGCCCCCTTTGAGGTATCAGCCCACTTTGGGGACTGGATCGCGGCTGTAAAATCCTTGAGTTCAGCTCGAACTCAGGAAGATCGGTCTTCCAGCCTTATTCGGTCGCTCACCCGAACCTTTAAAACAGCTAATTTGCGTATCAACAGTTCAAAATCTAGATGAAATAAGGGGAATTTCTACCAGTCAGCTGCCGAACGAATTATGGAACATTTACCACACAAACCCTTCGAAAATGGTTTTGTAGTCTTTGCCTTCGCGACTGCAGTGCTGCCAATGGAAAGAATCCCCCAAATCCTTCGGAGTTGGGGAATCGTTGCTGAATTAATGGACAAAACGTTCTTTTTAAAAAAAAGCTAGAAAGTAAGTACATAATGCTATCAAAAGCTGGCCCAAAAAATGCCTAAAAAGGACAAACGCAACCGAATTAGCTGTCCCAGATTTAGCCGACAAATCTGCAAACAGTTATTAAAAGAATTTGGCAAATTCTCACAAAACAAAATACGTAAAATAGTTTTATAAAAAATACCCACAACTGCCGCAATTAAACGGCTTTAGTGGGTACAGGGATTGCCAGATCTTAGACGACGAATTTGGCCAAGCTGTATCGTTTAGGTGTCCTAGTTGTCCACCTTATAACCTTACTATATAGAGAGATATCTATAATATATATATTAATACTATATATATATTATATATAATATATAGTATATCTCTCTCTAGATATAATAATATATAGTATATATATAAGTATATATTATCTACATATATATTTACCTCTTTTATATATATATATAGACAGTATAGAATATATTAATTGCACTAAGAAATAATTATATACTATAATATATACTTAATAGTATATATAATGTATAATGTGTGGATGGACTTGTGAATGTGAACTCGAGGACAGATTGTAGCCTGTCATGTATTTGCCCAGTTATTGGGCGATGCTGTATGAAGTTTATTAAGCATCCTTGAAAATTATTATTTATATTTTTATCTGAAGTACATTATTATAGATTATTTTTATTATTATTATTATTATTATTATCTATTTATTATTATTATAGTTAATATATATTATTAATATCTTATTAATTATTTCTTTATCTATTTTTTTATTTTATTATTTTATCATCTATTATTATTATTATTATTATTTCTTATTATGGATTATTTATTATTATTGTTATTTTAAATTGAAATTTGTTTTTATACATGATTACATTATTATTATTATATGATTAATTATTACTTAAATATATTGATGGTTATTGTACATTTTGTGATGATAAAAGTCTTTGATGAGTAGTGAGAGATAAGATGTAAGAGATAGATGGTATGATCTGATAGAGAGAGTAGAATGATGAAGAGATAAGATATGTACTGTGAGATGAGATCGATTAAGTATGAATGAGAGAGGAGAGTCACAGGAAATTTATTAATTATTTATATATGGTAAATTTAACAAATACTTTAATTAATGTTATTTTTATCAATACCACTCTCTGAAGGTTTTACTTTTAGAAAAATTTAATTTCCATACTTTGAATATATATTATTTCTTATTAGCTCTTTAAGACCTATTATTTCAGATATACAATAGAGTAACATATAATTCCAATTATTATTTTTATTTTTTTATTTTTGGTTAAGCGTCTTTATTGGTCATATTCATAGTCACATAGTAAGATCTATATTATATATATCTAAGCCCGTGATTAAAAATACTAAGTTATTATATATATTAATACTAATAGAGGTAAAACTCTCCCTACATATAGTATACTGACTATACTATTATGATATAAGCCCTATATTGAGTGGACCCCCAATTAGGTACAACCTACTGACCCTATTAACTTCATTATAATTATTCTATTTGTATAATATTATAGTATATATCAATTTAATATATAGTTATCAATTACTAATTTAATTAATTATTAATTTATATTTATAGAAATTATTGTTCAATGTTTCAAAAACTCGGAACCTCTAACTGATATATTTATGACCTTAATTTAATTATATATATTTAATTATATAATGTTATTATAAATTATTATACCATTTTTAAAAGTTTAAGAAAGTTTATATAAATTATTTTAATACTTATATATATTATAGTACATATTATTATATATACTATAATATATATATACTATATTATTAATTTATATTATATATAATTATAATTAATTAATATATATAATTATACTTAATATATTATAATTCTCTATTCTTTAATATTATATATATTATATTATTATATATAATTAATATTTATATATATATAATTATTATATAATATTATGATCCTTTATTAAAAATAGACAACTAGTTAATCCAGTAATTTCTTCTGGATCAACTATAATAATATTATAATCTTAAATTATAATAAAATTTATAATACATTATTGACTGTATATTAATCACTTATTTACTATTATTAATATTATTATTTTAATTTTATTATATAATATTATTATAATCTAATTATTATTATATATTTATTAAATATTATATTTTAGAATATTATCAGTTCTTATTATTATCTATACACTGAGATTAAAATTCATTTAAAATTTTTACAATTGTTTATAAATTTTAATTATTACATTATTTATTATTAATTATAAATCTAATATCATTACAATATTATATAATCTATTTTTCAGAGGTTAAATTATGCAAATTAAAACTAGAACTTTATATTTTTATTTCCTCTATTCGGAGAATAAGGTTAGATTCTAAATTATATATTGGCGATAGTATTTTACTAATTTTTATTATTTTACTTTTTTTATTATTAATTAAGCTATGTTAGTTGCATAATATCTTATTAAAACATCACAGACGAGCGCAATTCAATATCATCATACAATTACATTACACATAGAAACTATACACACATTAATTTAATTTTTTACATCTATATAATTTTATGTTAATCTAATAATTTTAGCACATATTTTCCTCCATATTATACTAATATGTAATATTCCTATAGTATTATAGATAATATATTATATATATTAATAATACCTCTTACTTCATTAAACTCGTAAAATCTGAGATATAGAACCGTATAATATATTATGATTAAGGACCTCTTTAGTACCACCCTTTTATTTACTATTATAATAAAGTAATAATTTCAAAAGCTATGAAACATTGTTATAAAATTCACAAGAAAAAGAAGAGGAGAATTACGAACACGAGATATATATTATCCCAGAGTAGCGTCAAAATATTATATATATATATATAGATATATAGGTATATATGCTTATTATACATAAATATTTATATCCGGATATATATATATATATAACGAAAGATATGAGTATAAGTACGGGTGATATAATTGAGGTTAATATTTCCCATGAATATTATTATATATACCTATTTTGATAGTAAAATATCTTCGTTATGAGTTATAATATATATATAGGCCCCTCCCATATATATGAGCTAAATATATCTCCCGTTTTCTATATTTTTAATGTGTCAAAGTAATTCTTAAACAATGAAATGTATTTAAATGTTATTATTATAGTATTCATAGTAAAGTATATAATAAAGTATATATTATATATATATAGATAATATTAGTGCTAGTAATGAATAATAAAATTTATAATAGAATTATATAGTAAAGAATAATATAATATTATATAAATATATAAGTAGATATAATAGATAATATAAGTATATATTAATAAGAATATAGAATAGATAAAGAAGTTATATAGAAGTGAGACGATATATATAGAAGGCGATGTTAAAATATAAGGGGATAACTATATTAAAACTTATAGATAATATATATGAAATATATATTAAGATATAGTATTAATGCATAGATATATATATATAGTATAGATATATATAATTATATATATAATATATAATATATATATAGATATATATATTGATATCTATAATATATATACTATATTTAGATAAATTTAATGATATTGTTAAGGAACGATACCAATATTTATTTATATACGAGTGCCAATATCGGATTCCCACAAAACACTATCAAAGAGGTACAAGATACCAAAGTAGAATTACCGACTTTATTTATAATACATCCTAAGAAAATATTCCAAGATACATAATACCAATATTATAATCATATAGAGCGGTAATCAGATCTAAACCTGTTACAACTGCGTGAAAATTAAAGCATAATAGCAGTGTATAGATATAGATAATAGAAAAATTAGTAAATTAGATGCAAATATAGAAATAAATTTACAGACTAATTTTTAATTTGTTGGCAGCACTGACGAGTAGCTGAAATTAGCGGAGCGGTATCTATATACTAATCAACAAATATTGAAAATTCTAAAGAAATTTAGCAGAATTATATAAAAAATTGAATAATAGAAACAACCACTAGAATATATAAATATTCAAATACTTATTAAATGAGAATTACTTTCCATATAATAAGAGTGACTGAAGGAGTGTGGTGAAGAATCTTTCTGAACATAGCTAACCGAGGACAATAAAAAAAACTGAGAAACTGTCAGGTGTGTAAACCAAATGAAACTAAAACCCTGTACGTAGTAGAAGCCGGTCGGGTAAAGATATATATGAAATATTGGTCTCCCATAAGTTCGTACGATTAAGACATGACAAACTGGAAGCAGAAGCGCGGAGTATGGGGCATGTAGTGTTTTATTTGCTCGCTTGTTACAAGTCTAATATTTCCGGCGAGTCGAATGAGTGATAAAATACTCATTTTATTATCTTTTCATTCGTTTCTTCAAAATTAAAAACTTTATAATAGGGGAAAACATTTTTAATAATTTAACCTTTTTTACTATTATGATAATTATATTTTAAAACTACAAAACTAATATCATTACTGAAATATTAATCCGACTTCGAACCAAATTAGAAATAATTACTCAAAATTACATACACCACTTAACAATTTGCTTAAGATTTTCGTCTTCTGAAACTATAATTGATAGAATTGATAACACCGAACAAGTTTACCCAGATTTGTATATTTAACCTCACTTATCTTCTTTGATAGCAGTTGAACAATAATATCTTTCACCATTATCATTACTAAAAATTATGAAACAAACTTCTTTTTGGTAACTTTTGAAATTTATTCTTACATTTTTAATGTATCTATTCCCGAAGAACTAATGATTAACCTCTGCTTTTCTACAGCTAACCAAGGTTTAACAACAATAAATATACTATTTGAAATCTTTTTCTGTTACCAATTTCTAATGGTTCTGTTCGAGTGTTGTTAATGCCTTTTTTAAAACTCTTTAATTTTTTTCTTTTCCCTTTGTTTAACTTTTATTTTTATTACTATAACAAAATCCAATACGTGTTGTGACCTCCAATACTCATAGTGAACACATACTTTTACAATACATCTTATCATCTGTGCTAAAATTAATACCTGACTATGTTCATCGATTACTTGCAGTCAACTAAAATATGATTACAAACTATTTTAAACCTATTCTTCAGTATTCTTCGAGCTTCATACACAGACCCTTTTTTATTTATGTAATTTTTTTCTCATATTTTTTTTAACTTTATATGTAATGTAAAACTTTTTCCAACATTTTGATCATTTACAGCTTATATGACTTTTGCATTTTTAAGACCCTCATTTAAATTTTATTATTAAGCTTTTACTATATTTCCCTTTTTATTTTTTATATTAAAATGTCATAATTTAAAAAGGTTATTTAAATACAATTATGAAATGGTGAGATTGCACCAAGAACCATTAATAACTTCCCCCTTTTAAATTATTTACTTATTGTAATTACTTTTGAAGAACTTCCATTAAATTAATATATATTATGAAGTATTACGAATGGAGATATATAATTAAGTAATTATTGGTAATAACCAATTATTTAATTAATTTTACAAAAAGTGTATATTAAATTTGAGTTATAAACTTATAGTTGCCATATAATATATATATATATATATATAATATATATAGAACTTTACGCTTTAAAAGGATTGTTAACAAATATCAAAACGAAGCTTTTTGTCATACTATCGATTTTTTTTCGATTTATAAATTTTCATTTCCCGATTTTTTTCAGCGACAACTGGTATGCCAATACATATTTTTTTAATTTTTGAAAACTAAGATATATATCTATATCGCCAAGTATATGTGACATAAAGAAGTCTAGTTAGTCTCTCGGCCTCACGGGGACGACGGGGGGGCTTCGTCCCCCCAAAAAAGGCCTCAGGTACCTACGTAAAAAATAAAAAAATAAAAAAAATGAAAACAAAAATTATCATATAAAAATTAACAGATATAAAAATAAAAATCTATTATTGCAACTTTTCATCTTCTTCTTGATATAGGCAGTTATATTACACTACACAGTGTATAGTTAGATCGATTAGGTATATTTCAGCGATTATTTATCGAACAATATCTTTATATATTATCATATATATAGTAGAATCAAAGCATATAAGACGCTAAGCTTTGTAGGTCATCTAGTAGTGAGGCCTTGAATTATTTAATAATAAACTTGCAAATATATTAAAGTTCTTAATAGATTTTACATAATAAAATGGTCTTCTATATGTTGAGAGCGTAGGAGATCATTTTCAATTATGTAAAATTTTTAGAACTTTAAATTTTTTGAACTTTATTAATAATTCAGCCCTCGACCTATCCTTGAAATATTATATATATATATATTATAATATCATATATATAATGTATATAACTATTATATATATCTATTATATTATGAGAAATTTCATGAAATTGGAGGAGAATAGTATTTGTACCTTATATATATATATATATATATACTTAATTATTAATAATATTAAAGAAATTTGAACTATATAAATGGTATAAAACTATATATTATATATAAATAAATACTTAAATATGATATTTAAAATAATGAAAAATGTAAACGCAGTAAATAAGATATGAAAATCTAGTGAAGAGATAAGTATTACATAATTATATATATATATATATATATATATAAATCTATTATAAATTGTTATTCAACAGTGTTATAAAACCGCTAAATTACTATAGTTTATACTTAATTGTTCTTCCTTTTATATAACCCTCTCAATCCCTCTTCTCTCTCTCTCCTCTCCTTTTCTACCCCTCGTTCATGTATCCCCCCAAACCCTTTTCCCAATCAGAATTAATAATTATAATATTACTTATCTATATAAGTAAATTAATATTATTATTATATAATATCAATATTTAGTATATTACTATATATATATACATAATATATAATATATATAAATATATAATATATATATATTATAATATTATATAATAACTATATATATATATATATATATAGATAATAATTATAATTTTATATATATATATATATTACTATATATTATTCATCACCCCACCCTGTTCCCCAAAGGTTGCCGACACAACGCAGGAGAGTTAAGAAATTCTAATCCGATCCGAATCTGAACAATGCCCCATATTCAGGTGTTTAAAAAGTGTCCAGAGACATACCTGTAAGATTGGGCAATAACGAGCGTACGTCAAGGACCTACGGGTGAGAAAACTTGGACAGAGAAAGCGATCATCCAGATTGTATGTTGTTATTATAATATATATAATACATAAAATATATTATATAATAATATTTATATTATATATATATTAATAATTACATTAGCATAAGGACGTACTGTATATATGAGCTATAGAGTAAACTTCCATCAGATGGAGATAGGATCATATTGGCGACACCCAGGAAGAGCATACTTACAGAATGAATCTATTTAGATAGCATAAGTTTTGTCCGGTTAGCTAATATAATATTATCTATTAATTAAATAATATAACTTTATAATAAATGAAAGATGCAAACTTTAAATGAGAGAGAGACGATGGAGTATTATAGAGAGAGGAGATGAGTAAAGAGAGACGAAGAACGTATCACTAAGATAGAGCGTACTAATATACCATTGTAACCCGAGAGTAACTGATATATATAAAGAAGATAAAATGTATTTCCCAGAATCGTTGTTAGATCGTTTGAGATTTAAATTATTAGATATGTAAAGTATATATACAGTATAGTAATTGTAGAAAAGACTAGAATACCTCCCAGAAGCGGAAGTTTAGATAAATTCAAAGCTTGCTTAATAATTGAATAAATAAGACTTTCTCGCAAGCTCTCCGCCATGATCAATACCCAGGCTATTTCTAATGTCCATTAAGTCCGAACAATATAACAAGAGGTGTATATATACTGATAGCACCAGAGTCGGGACGGAGTAAGTGTAGAGACAACAAATCGCTCCAGCGCATCGTCTCCTTGTGAATTACTTTACGTTTATTAATATTTCATATACTGTAAGCTCTGTCAGATCAAGCAATATATGTCGCCCCGAAAACATATTTACCGCGATGCGAAATCACATTGGCTACGCAAACTCTTCCAACACACCCTTCCCACTGTTCAGCACCATCCCGGTGCGAATTATACCAGCCTTCCTATATCGTAATTTGCTCTATAATTAATTAAGTAAAGAGATAACTCCATTCCATGTACGCGTGCACAATGAACATGATAGACATACATTACAGACATACATACATACACACATAACATACCTTACATACATACATTACATACATACATAAGACATACATAACAACAAGTACTTACTACAAACATACAAACCAAGAGGAAATGATTGATTGCAGATTTCCCTAATGTGTTATTCCCCGTCGTTACCCCCTTGTTTTATATTTTTTGTGATTTTATATAGTAGTGAACAAATAATTAAAATTATTAAGGAAATACCTCCTGTTTAAGGTTCAATTTCATAAATACTTTCATTGAGCATAAGCCTTTATCTCTAATTCACCTCAATAACTTATATGATCCCGTATCTTCGCCAACAGAATAAAATAGTAATTTAGCTCTAGCTACTGTTACCACATTCTAGATTCCTATCCGTTTATACAAAACTAGAGATATATTATTAAGATATTATATTCAAAAAAATAAGATTTGAATTTTAAAACTAAATATATATAAAATATACCTAAAATATTATTAACATAAAGATTAATATTAGTATAAATATTGTCATGTGGAGATTCTAAAATCATTATTATTTATACTTCGAAGTTGATGGTGTTTGTTGATTAAATAAATCTAATGATGAAACTATACAATGATATATATATAGTAATATCATATATACTTCTATATTAAGAGTTCATATATATATATTATTAAATATGTAAAAGTTATTTCATTATTTATATTTTATTCTGTGTTAACTCATTTTTTCCTAATTAATTGTTTAATATATATTATTAAATATACCACCTTATGATTCCACACTCTTCTATATGAGAAAATAATGTAATTCTAACTTATTTAATATCATATAATTTATAGGCAGACTATCATAGTTATCAAGGTATAATATATTATAGTAAATATATATATCTATTTGGAGAATTAGTAAATATAAAAAACTGGTAATAATTTCTGAATTTAGAGACTTAAACATGTTTTTAATATAACATACTAAAGTAATACCCTTACTCGGTAAATAAGTATGAAAATATAGATAACATCATTTATAATATATAATATAAGTAATAGTAAATTATTACTAACACTAAATCTTAATTATATATATATTTTAGATATAATTATATAATTTTAATATAAATATATATAACATCGTATGATTATATTATTGAATTTTACGAGCACATTATTAACTTATATTCGTATCAGATAAAATATAAAATAATTATAACAATTTAATATTAAGTAATGATTTATAAAACTATATAAAATTATTTATTATACATGTTAATAATATATTATAATTACTTATTAGTTATAATTATAGAATTATAAAAGTACTACATTTACTATACTAAAACTTACAATCATATACTACCAATACTACTTACTGCTACAGTTGATAGCAACTATCAAATACAATTACTTATTTACTGAACTATACCCATTCATACTATACATACAATACTACTACTTTAATAATAATATCTTTATCTATACTACTACTACTACAAACAATATAATAATTATATTAATAAGTAGATTAATAATAAATAATAAATATACATAAATAATAATATAAAAATATAATTTAAAATTATTATGAAATTATTTTGTATAATAACTAATCAATATAAATATATAAATAATATATAATATATATAACATAAATAATAAATACATATCAATAGTGTACTAAGAAGTTGTTAAATAAATAAATGTATATATATAATATTAGAAATGAAAAGGTTAATATAGTATAATAATAATAAAATTAAAATAATAATAATATAATATTAATTGAATAAATATATAAATATATAATAATAATAAATAAATAATTTATAATAAAATTAATAAAATAAAGATAAATAAATAAACGAACTAACTACACACATATTAACGGAATGTGATAACAAAATGATTATACTCTACTATTTACAAACTACACACTGACTACTTAAATATAAATCATGAAGACCTTCCTACTCCATACCAACTAACCAACCGTATAAACTCTCATTCTAAATAACTAATCTACCAAAATTATCAATTAACACTACTAACTACTTATGCTTACGAATTACAAAGCAACTTCAAAACTATTTAATACAACTAACTCATTATATTGTATATTAATTAATTTTATATACAATTATTACTATTAATATATTATTTTAAAATACCAATAAAAAAAAAAATTAAGAGATATATATTAAATAATATCACATTTCGAATGTTCTCTAGAGCAATAGATGAAATTAGATAAATAGTAAGAGAAAGAGAGAAGAGAGTAAAAAATACGAATTGAAAGACTAGCAGATACAAAGATTAGCAGACACAAGTAGACATTACGCCTTATTAAAGTCATGTATAATCAAGAGAAACCACCGGAGAGAAATAAACGCTATTTTAGAAAAAGAAACTTTATACATTCGCCGTATAATGAGAACCAAGTTTTAGCATAACCAGAAGCTCCGAGTCGTATCTATATTATATATTTTTTGATAATATAAATTTAGAAAAAATATTTTATGCTCCACAACCATCCCTTGCTCATGAATATATTATTTTATGATATAGATATATTTATTTATTGTACGATTTATTCATCAAACAAGAAGAGAAGAAGGAAATTCCGACACGAAAAGACAAAACAATATGAAAGGAGAGATGACTAGAGATATGATATTAAGAGAGATATGTGAGAAATGAGTAGAAATGAAAACAATGAGAATACTTGTAACGTATATACGAGACCAGTAAAACAGACAGAGAGAGAGAGAGACTTATATGAAAACTAGACAGAAGTAAAATGAGGGTGAATAACATGTATTGATTGAGTGAGGATTTGCCGACTCTGCTACAGGTGCCCAGAGGTACCTATGAGATCCGCTACTTCTACTACCTTCATCTCATCTCATTCACTTTACTCCAGTTTCTCTCTCTCTCACCTCATAAGCTCTATATACATTCCCTAACATCTCATACCACATTGAAGAGCTGTCCGACATTGCATTACCATCATCAAATCACCACCAAAAAACATCACACTACTATCGACTACCAACATACATCACTCATCATCATCACTGCGTCTCTACATCGTCTACATGATCCTCCTACTGACATTCCTTAAGCACAACTCCTCCCACACTCGTATCATCTATCATCTCATCAACACACTAACATCTCTAACATTAACTCTATACAACTCCAACATCTCAATCTCCTAAGCACTATCCTCATCACAATCAAATCTCTTGCTCCATCATACTCCTACCTCTGTCATCACCTCCTTATCTCTTCCTACCGACCCTTGTCACATGCACTCCACTAACTTCCTTCTCTCCTTTTCTCGTACTTCTTATCTCTTCTATTCTTCTCCTCTTCATTCCTTCCTTCTCTCGCTCTCTTTCTCCTCCTTCTATTCTCTTTCTCTCTCTTATACTTTCATCCATTCTCATTACTTTACATCGTCTCAAAATGTAATAGTAATATTGAGTGTTATTATTATAATTATAATTATTTATTAATATTTCCCTTATTATATATTGTTGATTATTAGTATTAGAAATGATTATTATTATCATTATTATGATATAAATATTATTATTATTATAGTCTTTTATCTATTTGATTGTATAGGCATCTATTTATGTATAATCCCAAATATTTTATATAATTATAATTTTAATTTAATTGAATTATATAATTAATTTGAGTCTACCTTTTTAAATTAATTACAAAATTCTATATGTATATTCAATATGCATTAATTATAATTATTATTAATTAATTCTATTATTTATTTAATAATATATAAATAATATATAATCTAATTAATTAATTATATTTAAATTAACAAATATTAAATTTCATTAAATTATATATATATTCTAAGAATATATAATTAAATTAATGAATATATTTCATATTTACATTACTGTCATTCTCATATATACGAATAGTTGCAAACAAAGTTCATCTATTAAATTTATAAATAATAATATCCATACTCCAAGTGATCATATTTTATAATATTGATAAGTTTTAATATTTAATATAAATAATATTAAGTAAATTATATAATCTTAATTATATAATACATACCTATATTAATAATATTATTATTATATATTAATATTCTCATTAATTATGAATTAATTAATAACCAGAAATTATTAAATAATTATTATAATTATTTAGTAAATTAATAATAAATTAATTATTTACTGATATAATATTTAATAATATTAATTTAATTCTAATAATATTGGATATTATATATTAATATTGATTTAATAATTTTATAATTATATATTTAATTATAATATATGATTTATATTTAATAAATAAAATATATATATAACACGTATTTAATTTTATTACTTGATTAATCCACCTATCTCTGTCAATAACTCTTTTTATAAAATAAAACGTACAAAATTGAGAGTGCTATGTTCCTCACACTACAAACTAATATTGTGAATTATTTAAATGATATGTCTTTCTATTCTTACATTTGCATTCTTCTATCTTACTTCTTTTATCTATCTTCTTCTTCATTCCCCTTCTCTTAGATTCTTCTGCATCCACTCTCCATGTAAGACTTATATATTATACTTTATCTTATATTAATAATATAGCTTAATTTGGTATTAAATCAAACCTTATTATGCTTTAATATATGTTATATATTTATAAATTAATATTAATATATTAAGAAATATATTATATAATAAAAATTTTATATATATTTAATTATATATTATTATTAAATATAATATAATATCTTATATAATATATAAATGAATATCTCATGTGTAAATGAATTATGTGAGTAATAAATTATGATAGTGTATATATATATATAATTAAATTATTATTATTAATAATTATAATATAATAATATCTAGTCTTTACTCTACTTATTCATATTTCATTGCCCTTATTAAAGTACACATTATAATTTTAATTAATATATTTATTACTAATCATATTATAATTAATAATATTATATAAATATTACAATTACTGTTAATCTACTATAAATCGCATACTAAATAATTATAAATAAATAATATATATCTAATAAATCATTATCAAATCAAACATATTCCTAAATTTATCTTAACATTCTTACTTCTCTCTTTCTTCTCATTTATTATTACTGTCGTCATCTCTCTCTTACTGCATTTACCGCTCTCATCTTATCGCCTACATTCTCTAACACAATAAATATGCGTTTCTCATAATAGACATTCACTATATTTATTATTTATTATTTTAATTCTATCTAATCTCTACCAACGTAATACTGAATATATTTCTTTGATTAGATATTATATATTTTATTTATTTTATTATATATTTATTATAATATATTATATTGATTAATAATAATTATAATATACTATATATAATGAATTACAATTTCTACTTTATTTGATTGATTATTCAGTCTCATCTATCTTATCTCTTCTCTCTTCACTCTTATCTATTCTCATCTCACTTCTCTATCTAGCTCCTCATATTTCATCCTTCTCTCTCTCACTTCCTCTTCAATCATCTATCTAACTATTCAATTGTCCCAGCACAATTTTGTGTTATTTGTTTAGTGGGATTTCAAGGCTATAGCCTATTTGTTCTTTGTCTTTTATGGTATAACTTCTGATTCGGCTTATTTTTAGTTTTACATTTTTGCTCTACTTTTTCTCATTATCTTCTTTCTATTCAGTACTCTCTACTCTCTCTATCTCATCTCTTCTATCTTCTCGTTCTTATCTTCATCTCATCCTCTCTGCTCTTCTCCTCTCTCTCTCTCTTCTCTCCCCTTCTTCCTTCTCCATATTTCTCTCTCCTTTCTTCCTTTTCCATAATGTCATTATATAATAATTACATCATTATCCATTTTTCCCATTGTTCGTTTAGTGCTTTACTTTAAGTCATTCGATACCATTAATAGCAATTTTCATTAAAACAATGCTTTTACTACTATTATTACTTCATAAACATATTTATTCAAATACATTCATTATTCTGTAAATTAATTACACCTCAATTAATATACTAATAACAATCTTCATATAGATCTACAATGAGCTATTAATGTAATAAAACACTTTACTTTTTAATAATATATAATTAGTATAATAATATATATATGACTAATAATATTAATATCGTTCAATAATAATTTAATACTCACTTTATTATATAATTAAAATATATATTCTGTAATTAATATTTGTTATAATAATTTTAATATCTTGAATAAATAATAATGTAATAATATATCTACTCATATATAATATATATAAATCTAATATTCCTAATGATTATATAATATAATATTAATTCAAATATAGTATATAATACTATAATTAATCTCTCTTAATAATATATGAATATCTCTTATCAATTTCTCATGTATCTAATAATAATATTTCAATATAAACTTAATTAAATCAAGTATCTAAATAAATATTAATATAAAATTTCATATAATTATTTAATATATTAATTATAATATAAAAATATATAAATAATATAATATTATCATATCATATCTATTCATAATCATATATTCAACTTGGAGATCTTTCATATTTCCTTCACGTATCATTGGAATAAAATCATCATATTTCTTCTTATCTTAATTAAATTTATAATACTTATAATAATATATTTAATATTATTTTACATTCTATTATAAATCTATATATTAATTAATTATTCTTACTATTATTTACATATATTATTATATTTTATTATCTATTATAATTTTGTAAAGCTTCTTTCTATATATATTAATCCTATAATGTATTATTAACTTATTTTAATCTATAATATTAATAATTATGAATTACTTTATTAAATATAAATATTTAATACTAGTATAATATTCAGTATATATTATATAATATATATTTATAATAACTATGGTATATACAAGGTATATGTATTCTTAATAATATACTAAAATCAAATAACGTACAATTAGGATTAATACTATATCTGAAATACCGTTTGAAACAAGACAATTAGTAATTGCTCTATTTATTTGACAAACATAGATATCAATCATATGGAATTGACCATATATATATATATTATCATAATATATAATCATTAGATACAATCCTACCTCATAAATACAATAAAAGTACAATCTATACTCCCCTACACACTAGTCAGCGCCACCTAGTAATAGTAATAAGCGTCATCACGAGTCGATATCAGTATGTCCAGTTCAATGATTTCTATATATAATTCATAAATGTATAATACGTTATAATAACATAATCTTGGCTGACTCAAATAATAAGTAGATCTCAAAGTTATAAGTATTATATGCCAATAATAATTAAAGTTATAACTTATATTTCAATTTTACACAGTTACATTTACACACACACTAACTATATCAATAAATACAATGTATCTATACACACCTAAATCTTAAAATAAGACTAATTCCTGTGTATTAATATTACTATAAAGTATCGATAGTATGAGTATTTATAGCATAACATAATAAATTTCGTATTTCATGAACAGAGTACCTAAATCATTGAAATAAGTAAGAACTAACTTTACATACCAACTAATAACAACAGCAAAAACAGAATCATAATCAATAAAACATATAATTTCATGTAGAAAACTAACAGCCATACTACTAAACAATGCCCAAACAACTCCTCAATAAACTTAACAATAAATCAATATGATTAATATTTCAACCAGTTAACTTTTCTTCACATGTACACATTTCCGAGTCCTATCCAATCATTAAACAATCTTAAGTTATTACTTTTGGTACCTTTATAAATATTAGAGATAATCATATATCATAGATATAATAGGACTATTTATAATATAAGTATATCCTTAACCTAATAAATTTGTAGATATAGATATATATAAATTTAAATTGTATGTTTTAGCTATGGGAATCGTATTTATACCTAAACACTATCATACCTTTAACAACTAATAAATATGCAAAGAGGTTAAACAGCATTGCAGTAGGGCATTGCCTAAGAGCCATCACCTCAACCGTGCCGAGTGTTTCGAATCTGAACAGAATAAAGAGCAAACCTTTTTATGCGATACTCATCCGCCTAATAAGTTTTTTACATATCATGTTTTTCATTCCTTTCCTAAAGGAAATAAACCCCAGTCACCTATGAGCTTTTTATAGTTCTATTCAACTAATGCGTCTTTAACTATAAACAATATAACAAATGTCAAGCTTATCTTGTATTTATATCAAAATCTTGCTAATCATGTTATATTAATTGAAATTTTTCTTATTTACTATTGCAATATTTTATAATATTCTTAGCTAAAATTTACTTAGTATATTGTATTAAATCATAAATTTATATATTATAAATACTGGGAATCGTATTTACTGCTGTGCTGAAGAATCGTATTTACTACTGTGCGACTCCAGCAGCCTCATTTCACACATATTTAGTAACTTGTAACTAGAAAGTTAAAATCGATTTAAATACATTATTATATTTGCTCAACAATTACTTACCATTGTGTGTATATAATATGGTCTTTGAATCATATTATTATATATTAAAGTTTTTTTCGTTTAACATTGTATACCGGTGTAAATTTATATTTTTGCATGAATATATAAAAATCGCATTGTGGGGTTGAATAAATTTGTAAGAAATTGTATTTAGATAAAGAAAGTTAGTAAAATAATAGAACCTTATTAATTATTGTAAGACAACCTCTCGATTCATGAAACTTATATTTGAAATGTTCAAAATGAGCTGCAAAAATGGAAAAACATAAAAACAAACTCCAAAAATAACCCTTTAAAAAGCTATGAAGTTGCACAATGAAAATGGAAAGCTATGGAGTCGCACAATTTCACATTTGTAGGGAAAACAAATTTGAAACTACAAATGCATGGCTCACGAACATTGGTATAGTTGGGCTCTTGGTAATTATTTACAGAAAGGGCCTCTAAACAGATTTTTATAAAAATCATAGCATAGGCTCTAAAAAATAGTAAGAAGAATGAAAAATAAATCAATGATCGGTCTCTTTAGGAAAAAAAGTTACAGCATCTTAAAGTTTGGAATTTTCTTATAGGGTTTTCTTATAAAAAAAAAAAAACTGACCGAAATTCATTTTTATCGTAATTTACAAAATAGGCGGAAGGGAAGACTGCAAAAGAAATTGTAGCATACCCTTGGTTTGGTTAGGTCTAGGTTTACGGCATCGTAGATTCATCCAGGTTAGGTCTCGGTTTAGAACCCTACTAGTTCAGGTTATGATAGTTTTGTTAAGTATACACAGAGTAAATCTGTGTATACTTAGTAAATCTTATCAAAACCTGAACTAGACTAGTCCAAAATCGACCTCGAGGCCCGTTCATTTTTTTTATAAGAAAACCCTATGGGAAAATTCCAATTTTTGAGAGGCTGTAATATTTTTTCCTAACGACCCGTTGATTTTTTTTAGTCTTCATTACTATTTTTTTTTAAAGTTTATTTTTATAAAAATCTGATTAAAGGCCCTTTCTGTAAATAATTACCGGGCTTTGACCCCAGTGGTGGTAAATAAAAAAGTTTTTTAACACCATAAGTCCATACAAAAAATGTGCGCCTGACAACTTTAAAACTAATTTGACATGGTTTAAATATTAAATGTTTGGCGACATTTAGTTAAGAGTTGGAACGAGAATGAGATGATTAATTAACTTGTCTCGGGTAAAGTGGCAGAAATTTGAGTCACATTCCGGATGTTTAGATACTATTTAATAGAATCCTTGAATTACGTGTGAGTTATAAGCCACGGACTGCGAAATGCGAATTGTCCAAGCAATTGCGGAATGACATCCTCACCCGGTGAAGTTTGAGATTACTTCGAGATTATATCCAATGACATCATCGCAAAGTGTATTCTTTGCAGTCGTAATTATTTTCGGAAAATAATAGAGTAATCTGGGTTTAGTGACAATTTTAGTAGGAAACACAATTATAGTCGTAGTAGTAGCAAAAGAACAAGAATTTTTAAAAAAAATTTGAGGTTGTCTGCGTCGTACAATGTTATATATGGAGTAGTTCATAATGGTAGCATAAGCAGATTGTATACTTATTCTCGAGCTTCTAATTGGTGGGGCTTAAAAAACGTTTTTTTCATTGTCTCATAACCAATCCCTTCATCTTTTTTTAGATTAAATCTCTCTTTTCGTTCTTTCTTCTATTTCTTTAATATTATCATTATGTTCTTACTTTCAATTTTATTTTTCCTTTTTTCACACTAGCGGAGCCAATGGGATTAAGAGGCGATTTTGGATCCCGAACTTCAGTCTGAGTGTTTATAGATGTTTCGATGTGATCTTCGGCTCTATTACATATTATATATATTTTAGATAATGTAAACAAAAAAGCATTTATTTAGATTACTATACCTATATTTTTTTTTTATTATTCAATAAAATATAATTTTATATTTATAAAATATAAATTTATAGTAAGATGTAATAAATTATTCTAAATGCTCAATATTCTTATTAAAATAATATTAATACTTTATAAATTAAAGATCGTTGTAATTATTACTATATAAAGTTTCACCGAATGAATATGAAGTGAGTTCCTTTACCTTATATATTTATTCATTTATTATATTATTATGATTATTCTTAATACCTATATATTACCAATATGGATATTAGTAATAAGATAAAAGTCAACAAATATATGATATTATACTAAATATATCAAATAAAGTAAAAACGTATAATATTTAATGAGTTTATCGTATATATAATGTATAGGTATAGCGTTTTTTATTTTAAATAAAATTTTAAATACTATTAAGCTGTAGTTTGCTAAATATATTAATAAATATATATAATATATATTAATATATTTATATTAATATTTTAATATATATATATAATATATTAATATTAATATATTATTACTATATATATATATATTATAATATTAATATATTATATAATTATATATATTATATATTAAATTTAATATTAATAATATATATTATATATATAGTCTACAATATAATAGGGGGTTGGGTTTATCAATATAATTCTTTATTAATACTATATCTAAAGATTATGTTATTAGGAGAGTATTTATAATAATTACAACTATAAATAATAAATAAAATATAAAAATAAAAATGTTTATATTTATTTCGATTTTTATTTATATGTTTTATTTTTATCTTATTTTTAGTTTTTTCTTTTATTTTCTAATTAAATGATATATTATAATATATTATGTAGGGAAATAATTTAGGGGATTACTGTTCCCCGTTGTTCAAGCTATAAATATATAGCTTAATAATATATTAATAAATCTTACATTCTCTATTTCTTCTAATGTTACTCGTATATAATGGTTAGTAAAAATTCTTTTAAATAATTGAGGTGTAATGAGAAAAATCTAATAGCAACAATGATAAAGGAGGACAAACATTTAAATTATATAAAAAAAAAATATAATTTTTATAACCCAAATGCAATAAAAATGAAACAATATACATTGATACAATATATACATTTTATAACTAAGAGATCTGTCTAGAAATACGAATAACTCGACATAATAACCCTTATCTACGATGATTTAATATAAACCTACATTAGTTTAATATTATATTTCGTCTCCTTGATAAATATGAAGTGTAATATAAAATACGATAATTTATCTGCGCATAAATTCAAATATTTGTAAAGGAATACAGTAGAAAGTTTTGTTTATTATCTATGAATTACACTAGCCTTTGGCTATAGAGGAACAGCTTCGTGTTTAAAGTTTAGTATTTTGCGTGGACTGATTGACTTAGCTAATCGCAAAGAGTCAGTTGTTCAATAGTTTTTTTATTTATTATTATTTAATATTGTTGTGTGAAGACAATGCGTAATAAACAAAAAGTAATGATGTTTGAGGAAAGTGTGGAGAATAACTGGCATCTAACAAAGATAGATCAAACATATGCATTTCATGTATAATGTCCCAAATTTATTAAATTAGGTCTATATATATTAATTATTTTCATCAGATAACTCCCTCAAAACTTATTTTTTATAAATACCACTATGTTAAATAGAGCCGAATTCACATCCTGCCTTATCCTAGTGATTATGATTATAATTATATATATTTAAACGTAGCAAATTAGTATAATAACTGTACCATAAAATGGGTTTCAATTCCACTGACGTGTTCTATAGAGTTACTACAATGGAAAAATATAAAAGTTCAATTATCCTCTTCTAGAGTGGTATCAAAGTTCTCAGATTTGATAGGAGGCTTTATATTATTCCTCAAATATAGATAATTTTATAAATTTTTAATTAAAAGGGATGTAATTTTTCATAAAATAATAATACATTATTTATTTTCACACATTTTACCAAATTATTATTAATTTTAATTTTCTGAATGACTTCTAGGCCTATATCTGTATAGGTGTGAGAATTTTGATATATCTTCTGTTTCAGACTATCAAAAGGCGTCTTGAACATATTCCTTGTGAAAAATTATATATCATTAACATTTCACAAGTTAATTTTTAAATTAGTACTTTATCCTCAATAGAAATTCAAAATCATGTTGTTTTCTCTCATTACTGGAAAATTCTTTTTCTTTTGTTAATCACTACTTATGCTTAATTCATGCGTCCTATACACTATATTTTTTAATGTAAATAAGGTTAATAGGGTATTGTGAGTTAATCGTAATTATTACTTATGTTATATTATATAGGCATTAAAGTTTGCTCGGAAAAATCGAGTGTTTATTTGGCTAATTTACCTTAAGGAATTACACTAGTTACAAATTCAATTTATTAAATATTAGATAGATATATTAGACTTTATTCAATTACATACTATATCTTCAATTATATATTTTTGCAATCAAAAAGATTTGCCATATGCATGTAAAGGAGGTTGAGGTTAGGAAAAGTTTAGATTGTATAATAAACTTATGTTTTATAAGACACAACAGTGATGAGAATCACAAATCAAACTGACCTCACTAAGTAATTTTCTAACGCTAAAGGACATGTGCGAGAACTAGTTGCAAGTCATGCTGGGAAATTTTTTAATTTTTATATAATTTAAAAAGTGATAAGATGTTTAAAGAATATTTCTCATATAATGTTATAATAGGTTTATAAGATACCGTAAACGTAAGGGGGGCAATACACAAGATATTAGATATAAGAGCATTTTAAATGAGGGGGAACACCTATCATTATTATTATAATATTTTCAGAGATAGTTTATAGGCACTATAACAAAAGCCGAGTTTATGTAGGATTGGTTGGGGGTGTGCAGGGAGGCGCTGAATGAGGGTATGAAAAACAATTTAGGTTATGTTCAATTTCTTATATTTATGCATTGAAAAGTAATACATCCCATAAAGTTTTTCATACACACGGTCTAAAAGGAAAATAGCAATATAAATGAATCGTCAAGTAAGGATTCTGTGGAAGATGTGCTAAATGAACCATTAAGCTTAGTAATGTGAAGCACGGGAGGAGCAAGTCAGTTTCAGAGTAGGCTGTGCAAGATGTGCTGTGGGAGAAGGACGGACTGACAACAGTGAGA
>JABUQX010109409.1:30000-36457 GCA_015478945.1 Trachelipus rathkii
TAAATATTTTTCTTCTTCTTCTTTCTTCTTCTTCTCTTTTTTCTTCTTCTTTCTCTTCTCTTCTTCTTCTTCTTTTTCTTCTTCTTCTCTCTCTTCTTCTCTCTTTTTCTTCTTCTTCTTTCTTCTTTCTCTTGAATCTATAAATAAATATAACAATAATATCATTATAATTAATATCATATACTTAATTATATACTATTTCTTTAACAAATTTAATAATATTATAAAGGTTCTTTCTTCATAATAATAAACAATCAATAACTCTAAAAATTACTTCATTTATAATAATAAGAATCTTAATAATAATTTAATTTTAATAATGTTAATTATTTAAAATCTTAGACTTTATAATTTAATTTAATTAACGAATCTAATAAAATTTGATTCAATTAATAACTCAATACAATGAAAGAAGAACAACATATCTTGACTTATAGATGCAATGAAGAAGAAGAAGAAGAAGAAGAAGACGTATATGAAGAAGAAGCAATGAACGAAGTATAAGACAAGCGAAGTGAATTCTTCGATAGAAACTGAGAAAGAAGAATGTAAAGAAAGTAAATAAGAGAATAAATAAATAATAATAATAATAATAATATCTAATATAATAATAATATAATAAATAATAATAATATAATAATTAATAATATCAATAATAACTAAATAATAATTAATTGGTAAATAACATAAATTTTATTATTATTAAAAATTTTATATTTAATTTATATTATAATTAATTAAATTAATTATATGACAAGCAATAATAATAAATAATATTATATCTACTATGTAATAATAATATATTTAGTAGTATTATTAATATTTTTACTATGAAATTAATTTTATTATAAATTATAAATTAGATTTACTCGTTTGAATTATTGTTATAATACATTACTATTTATATTATTATAACATTAATATAATTATATTTAAAATTTATATTAATATTTTTATTATTAAATTATAATTATTAGTAATTAATTATTATTAATTATCTATTTATTATTAATTAATATAATATATTATATTATTATTATTATATAAATTTATTATTTTAATTTAATCATAATTTATATATAATATATATTATATCATTATTTAATATTATATTCAATTAATTAATAATTATTAATTTTTAATTATTAATATTATTAATTTATATTTATTTTATTCTTATTATTATTATTATTATTATATCAATATAGTTTTTATTATATGTAACTATATAATTTAAAGTTTAATATTAGTTATATATATTATTTCATAAATTAAGTTTATTTATCATTATTATTATTATTATTATTATTAATTATTAATTTTAATTATTTTTATATATTACATTATTAATTCATTATTATATTATTAATTATTATTTATGATATTAATTATTATATTCACTTAGATTTCAAAACACCAAATACGTCGAATATGATCACTCGGACTGTCCAGAACATAAACTAATATTGGACCGGGGTAAATATTGTTATCTATCATCAGCACATAAACATTAAGCAATCTATAGTAAGCTCATAGTTACCCAATTCAGAGAGCTGTAATTTTTATGACGTTACTGGATGTCTACAATGAAGACTAGAAATACCTTCATCATATTGTTGACAGTGATATTTATAGTTTTGGTTGTTTTATATGTTGTTAATTAGCACTTTATTTCAATGGGGAGAATAGGGGATCGCATTCCTACCTATAAGATGGGTGTAAAGCAGTAATGGAGTCTACAGCCAAAATGAATACGAAACCTTTAAGTTACCTTCTGATGATGTAATCTTACCATTTCAGACTTTCAGGAACATCTATCAACTTTGTTTTTCAGTTATCAAATTACATATGGATAGATGCAAACCTACATTAGACAAGATCCAAATAGTAGAATTATTATCTTTCAAGTGGTATCGCACATCCTTATGGGGTATTTACAATACTAACTGCAAGTCACTCTTGAGAAACTATCAATGAATTACACGATATAATTGAGGGATTGGAAAATACATTGTAGATGACAAAATGTAAAGTGATATATAATTAATAATTAAGTAACGTTTTTAATGTTTTTTTTGTCATAATATTCTAGATCTAGATTCTTCATTCTGTCTTCCACTTCTGACTAAAACATGAGTCGGATAATCTTTCTGCTGGCGAAACAAATCTGCATAATTACAATCTCCAAAATCTGATAGATAACTTAAACTCCGAAGAATTGCCAAAACCTTCTTGATAATAAAATTTTCGAAATATTACAAAATTAGTATACTTAACAGAACTCTCAATTATCTCCAGTCATCCTTTCTGTACTTAAGTTTAGTGACTTATCGTTGTATGCTAGAACGGCCAGTCCTCTGACTGATGACTAAATGTATAATGTAATAGGCTTAATCTTCGATGTCACATTTCTTTTTGTGATAATCTTGTGTTTTAACAATTGGTTCGGCCTTTTCTTTATAATTTTGATATCTTGAAAACCCGGCGTCAATTACCTTGCACCCCATCGATAAAAGTGATTAAAATTGGATGTTGTGATTATTATATTATCTATGATTTACTCTCTCTTTAATTTTTATATTATACTCTGTGTACTAAGCCCCTTCAAGTTTCTTTTTGACTAGGACCTTTAGATAATAATCAGAACATAACTATCTATCGACGAATAATAATAATTATATAATATATATAGTATCCTAAATAATATTACTATTATTAATCATAATCTATTATTCATATATTATATATATACTATTTGTATAACACTATAATTTATATACATACTCTATATAATAATAACTATATAATCCGACAATGGGATAGTATTAATAGTATGGAGTCAAGTATATTGACACACCTGCTTAATATGATTACGTATGCCATACCTATGCTCTTTCACATACTACTATATCTAAGATTTACATCATAATTATATCTATATTCTTTTGGTACAAACAAAAATATTTTGTCAGTTCCGGTACTTGATAACCATTAAACTTTGCTCCCTCCTCTGATTATAAAAAAAAATACACAAATAATAATTTTAAATCCCCTAAATAAGACTAAATTGGTATGAAAACTCAGACGCTTCAGGATTATGTAAACTTGGTTCTTATTCGTAAACGTCATTTTTGGTATAGAATTTAGCATTTTGTTACGGATGTGGGCAGAGTTGCAGGTTAACACATTGAGTTCAGCATGAAACAGTGTTGGTGTCTCTGGATCGCAACGTCAAGCTTGTTCTCAATTAGCTACATTTAATAACATATTGTCAGTAGTTCTAGTTGCAGTCACTCAAACTTCTTCGAGAAGAGTATGGGGGAGAGTCTTAATTTTAGTTCAGTATCTCTCTGCTAATCTCTCGCCGAGTAAAATTAATTAGTACATACTATTGTTATGTAGTCTTACCTGCGTAATACATTAATATTATTATTTTATTCTCATTCATTACACTATGATAATATGGTACTTCTATTATATATAATAAATTTCTTAATTCTTATCAAATTGTTTACACACAATGAGCTTCAATTAACCACACCTATTTAGTTCCAATCATTGTTCAAGAGATGATATGGCATTCTAGGCAAGTAAAATGATGTTTTCTACTCTTAAGATTGAAAGGTTCACATCAGCTGCGACGATATTGTCTCTAGAGAGTGACTCAGAGATATAATGACGCCCAGAGGGTGGTGTGTGATATTAGGAAACTGTCTTGATACCTTTGAACTCCTATCAAGGTGAACTCCTTATTTATCTCCATCACCACAACTTCTTTAGAGAACTAGTCCATTCAATAATAAGAATATTGCGATTTGGATCGAGTGAGGTTTATATATATATATATATATATATATGATATAATATATATATAATAATTATAATAATATATTATATATATATATATTAATTATATATATATATATAATATATATATATATAATTTATATAATATATATTATAATATATATATATTAATATTAATATAATATTTATATATAGGTCAACAACTCCTCTAATTAAATAAGAAGTTTTACATAAAAAGACTATGAAGGAGTCTAATTCGCCGAACGCCTTTCGCAGTATATAAACTGGTGTTTACCACGTGTTAGTCTAAAACTCCATAGAAAAGAGTGCATAAGTAGTTGACTAAAAAGTGGCAATATTTATTTTAATTATTAGAGGGTGTAAGTGTGTGGAGTTTTATTTAAGTGGGCTCGAGCCGAGTACGGTGGGCAGAATAGGAGGTACCCCTCTCAGCGTCCCCGCTGATGGCCAGGAGAACCTGCATCTTTCCATCTTATGCGATTTTAATCTTGGGTATTCCTTAGTTAAAAAAAAAATGTTTTTTGGTACTCTGAGACGCTTCATATTCCTTGAAATAACGAAATTATTAAAATCGATTTACTATTGTTATTTCGTTCGATATAATTATCAGGTATTAACTCCTTTTTAAGGACAAGTTCATTTATTATAATTTATATAATATAATAATTTATATATATATATATATATATAATAATATATATATTATTTAAATAATATATATATATATATATATATTATTATAATATATAGTTTATATGTATATATATATATATTTAAGGTGTATAAATTAAAATAAAATAATCATATATATATAATAAATTCGCAATTTGTATCTATATTTTAATTATTCTTTTATATAAATCTATATATTATTTAATATTATATACTATTATATATATATAAAATATTATATATATAATTAATTATATCTTTATATTATTATATTATATTATCTATATAATATATATATAATTATGATTTTACTCTTAATTTGTAATAATTATAAAGCAAAATGCAAGCAAAGTATAAACTTCTCTTTCTTTGTGAAGAAATTTTCTCCAAATCAATACATACATTAAACTAATCTCCCCAAGAAATGTTTTTTTTATCTTTATAACATCTAATAGCCAATCTTCTCGTATCCATAATTAAGAGTGATACCGTTGAAATTCATGTAATTAAATTTGAATTATTGAAAGAAAGTATATTAGTATATTTTTTATTTTTTTTTTTTTTTTGTTTTTAATTATAGATCTTTAAATGTATCTTCCTCCCTAGTTTATTTATTGCTTTGCAGTTTATCCTAATATAACTTGATGCATAATACTTTCGTCAGAATGCACTTTTCCGCAATATATACTTTATATAGAAAAAAAAGACAAATATATAAAAAAAATAATCTTTTTAAATATAACATTTTTTATTTTATTTTTGTTTAGTTCAATAATCAAATCAACCATTGTTGTAATGAACAAGAATCCTATAACTAAAAATATTTAAGATGAAGGGTTCTGTGAATATATAAGATAATAATTATGCATACATGAATATTATTATATATATAGATTAATATCGATAACTATAATTTATTAGACAAAATCACTTCAGTTACTCTACATCTTAATACTATATCATCTATATCTCTATATATGTACTATCTTACTATATCTCATATTTCTATATATATCACTATATCACTCATTCTATATATATATATCATTATATATACTAATCTATATATACTATATATATCTTCATCTTCTTATCTATATTACTATAGTATATCTAAATAATATATTACTATTACTATCCTATATATCTCTATATATATATTCTCTCTCTCACCTCACCTAACTCACCTCACGTAACTATCTCTTCTTTATTATCATCTACGTTTATCCGAATTTAATAATATATAGTAGTTAACATATATATGTTTATTATATATATAATAATTAATTAATGACAAATGTGGAGACAGTAATTTTATCCATTTGTAAGTATAGCACATGAGTTGACGAACCCTTGCTCGATGAATATAATCACATCCGGATCCTCGTAATAACATAACTAAGAGGGAATAACTCTTTGCGTTCGACAAAAGGTAATTGTTCAATTCCTTGTAGCGGAATCTCTTTCTCATGTAATTCTCTTCTGCTCTCATTCATCGTACTCTTTAAGAACTATCATACATTCATCATTAAATACCTTTCTCTCTCTATCTCTCATCATGCATCATATATCATATTCATATCCATCTCATCATATCTATTCTCTCTCATTCATATCTTCTACTCTCTCTCTCTACTCATTATCTTTCTCTCTCATCTTTCTCTATCTTTACTTCTCTCTCATCCTTTCTACCCACTCTCATCCTTCTCTTCTTTTTCCGTTGATATTATAATTTAGATTGATTTTGGATTATAAACACTTCACTATATTGAATTGAATAATAAAATTTCAAATCCACTACATCTATTATTAATTTTTTTTGTTATATATTAATATTAATATATATATATATATAATATATATATATATATACTATATATATATATATATACAGTATATAACTATATATACATATATTATTATATATATACGTAATAGCTATATATAACTAATATAT
>JABUQX010109410.1:0-7500 GCA_015478945.1 Trachelipus rathkii
GAGAGAATGCAGGTGAGTGCAAGTGAGTGGCATGAGTTGTCCAAGTGAGTGCCAATGAGTGCAAGTGAGTGCACATAGTGCCAGTGAGTGCAACATAGTGCCAAGTGAGTGCCCATGTGCCAACTGAGTGCCACTTTTTTTCCAAGCTTTCTATACCCGAGCACCCTAGAATAGCTATAAGGGTATCTACCCTAGGTAATATAGGTATGAAGGAATGAATGGGTACATTACAATCTGCTAGAATGCTTCTCTATGAGTTAGTATGTTTCTAACACTTATAGTCATGACTGAATTATATATCTATAGGCTACCATTTGAGACAGTGATCGCAAACGTTTGCGATCCGAGTCCGCGTCCGGAGGTCACCATCCGCGAAACCGCCGGCGCGCGTGCGCCCGCAGGCGCAAAATTACCGCGTAACCGGCCGTCCTGCGTGCGCCCGCAGGCGCATATCCGCGTAACCGTCGCCGCGTGCGCCCGCAGGCGCAAATTCCGCGTGACGAAAAATATGATATCAATGTAAACCTATTTCAAAGAATTTCGTTTCAAATAAACTAGTAATTCATTTTTACTACAATGTACGAAATTTTATTAAAACATATACTTTACATACCTTAAAACGTAAAGCAGTAAAAAATGAGGTGTTATACCTAACAACTAGGGGATTAGTATGCCTTTGTTTTACTGCTTTACTGTTTAAACTTTCTGCTTTACTGCTTTAACTATGTTTTACTGCTTTAACTTTCTGCTTTAACTGCTTTAACTTCTGTTTATTGCTTACTTTTTTGCTTACTGTTGACTTCTAATTTAAACTGGCTTTTTAACTCAGCATCATTACATACTTAAAGCAGTAAAGCAGTAAAACAATAGCATACTATTTACCTAGGGGGATTAGTACGCTTTTTGTTTTAAGCTGCTTTACTGCTTACCTTTCTGCTTTAAACTGCTTTTACTTTCTGTTTAATTACTGCTTTACTTTCCTGCTTTAACTGTTTACTCATATATTTATTAAACATTATGTTTTTCTTTATATTTTTATTTTTGTTTTTAATACTTTTTATTTTCTTTGTTAAGTAAGAATAAAAGCACACAGAGTTTCTGTTAATAAACATTTTTTATTTTAATAAAATTGTACGAATTTTTTTAAAAACCATATACTTTAAACCCTTAAAACAGTAAAACTTAATCAATAGAGGTGTTGCTTAGCAGCAAAGGGTTAGTAAGGTTTGATTTACTGGCTTTAACTGTTTAATTAAACTCATTATTCATTATCTACTTGACGAGTATGGAGTGGGAAATTTACGGTTCCGAGTCGGCTACATGTCCTTGTATGCTGGCCGACCGGATTAGGGGTAAAACCTTTCTATTATTAATATTTTTTAAAGGAAATGGAGATATTTGAACAAACCCCTGTAAAGATAAATTGGTTATAATGGTTATCAGGAAAATTTAAAGAATAATATAGATGTGATTCAATTTCATGAGGGCGAATATACGATATTAGATCGCTGAACAATACACCAAATTATTGTATTAGATGATTTTATGCACAAATGAATTTGGAAATAGCAGAAGCGTTAACAGTTTATTCTCACCATCTAATATCTATGTGTTTTTTTCATAACACAGAATATTTTTTCATCAAAGCAAGCAATATGCGAGTGTTTCTTTAACACACAGTATTTACTGTTGTTTGGACAGAGAAGAGACATGTGTCAAATTAATGTATTGGCAACAAATGTTTCCTCTTCAAAGGAAAGAGTTCTTAAAAGTTATTAAAAGGTTCGATCCCCCACGGATATTTGATGTGTGAAACTTCACGGCCAAAAAAACGCACATGATGCGTCCGTACCGTCCCATTCTCCCCTTATGAGATAGAACTTGTATAATAACCTGATAATCGAGTGCTCTATGTTGCAAAAGTATTTACCTCTTATAAAAAATTAAATCGTTGAAACCATCTGAAACGTAAACTATTAGGGAGGATGAGAATTCATCATGTGTATGTGAAGTCTGTTTAAATCTTATAAAGGAAATGTTCCTTAAACAGCCCTCAGAAGGTAAAGCTACGTCGTTATAAAAACATCATAAAAAACTCCCTCAAATAAAATTTTGAAATAAAAAAGAAGTTACTACATGAGAGGGGGAAGGAGTAATTACATCATTATCTTCTCGCGTTAATAGCTCCTGATAACTAGTGGTTGTCCCATATGAAGAAGGTGCTGTACTTCCATAAATGGTAAGAAAATGAAGTAGAATAATACAGCATCTGTACAGAATTCAGTTTCTCAGTTATCATTCACAACCTCAATATGGACAGTTATTGCCGTCACTGCGCAAATCACAATCAGTTTCATCATTCACAGCCATAACCACGATATTACAGCCATGCATTGACATTACTACCTCTTTCACATCAGCAACAACAGTTGCACCAACAGAATCCTATATTGTGACGACTCAATTATCTTTCCGCAGCCTCTCCTCTCTAGCTTATATGATCCTAAAGTTTGAACGATAACAAATATGAGAGAAGTGTACAGGAATATTAAATTCAGAAGACATTACATCCATGAGAAATCGCATATTATACTCAGTATGTCCATAAAAAAATTTGATGATTTAAAGACTTGGCACTCAATCCATACCTACTATCCGGTACCGATGATGTAGTATGACCATTAATGAAGTCAAAAACTTGAAGTGAAAAATGAGGATAAATTTAAAAATATCCTAGAGGAGAGGCTTACCTAATGAGATGCGTAAAATCAGGAATACGCTTTATATAATATTTTAAAAAGACGAGCAATTAACTTTGGAATGAGAGGACAGATCGTAATTGATGATGAAATAGTTACAGGATCAAATATTGTGGATTTGAATAGCTGATTGTCAAGTAACGGACAGACGGACTGGTAAAAGGATGGAATATTCAACAAGAACTTCAGCTATTAATTTCCGCCAGACTTAATCTTAATACAACGATTAGAGACTTGGATAATATCCCCATGACACCAAGATTCAAGTCCATCAGGCACTTCTTACGCGTCAGATAATTTAAACGTGTTACCAGAGCACGACTAAGAAAAACCTTATAATAGGTCTAAGTTGGATTAAATCGTAATAGTTATTTCATATAAAGAAAAACAGAACACTATATAGGTTCTAGTTGGATAAATCAGTATTATGTATTTCATATAAGAAAAACAAACTTATATAGGTCTAGTTGGAAATTAAATCGTAGTGTTATGGTGTAATACCATACACATTTTGGTGGAATCATGAATTAGATGAATGTTAATTTTAAATTTTTTTCTTTCTTTTTCCCTTGTGACCTAATATCACATTTTTGTGCACATTATAATTATTATATATATAGTATAATATTTATTATATTATTATATATATAATATATATAATATATTATTAATTATATATTATATTTATATATATATATATAACTATATATATTAATATATAAACGCTTAACGTTGTCAGTAGACAACATGGTCGCGAAGGAGGTAGTTGATAAGTTTTACTTCAAATTAAGGAAGAAAACAGTTTTGGGGGGTTTCACTAGGTTTGCTAAAATGTCTAATATTGAGAAAAAAGAGTTAAAAGCATATTTGGAGGGTGAAGAGGCATTTACTCTACATAAACCTGTAAGAAAAAAATTTCCTACACGGAAAACCATATCTTCGCAGCTCGATAGCATATGGCAGTTAGATTTATCGGAAATGATTAAATACAGCTCTTTATAATGAGGTTTTCATATATACTTTTTACAATTGAGTATACTCTAGATCTTGTGGTTGAAACCAACTAAAGATAAAGATCAGCTTACAGTTGCCGATCTTGTACTGAAATTATAGAGGACGAGCCGGAGAACACATAATCCTTTTGGAACGATTCAGGAAAATGGAATTCAACGGGGAGAGTTTCAGGAGATGCTCTGGGAGTATGGTATAAGCTATTACAATACATTTTCGGTAAACAAAGCGCCATAGTTGAAAGAGTCCAACGTACTATTAAAGAACGCATGCATAGATATTTTACTAAATGAATATTTTAAATATATTGTATACTGGACGATTGGCTATTCTTATAAAGGTCTTCCATAGAACTATAAAATTCAACTCCTTTAAGAGATGTCAAACTAGAGGACGTATGCACATAGGGTGAAAAGAAAACAAAATAAAGATAATTCAGGAATAAAGGTAACGATTATGTAAGAGTTTCTCGAACAGAAGAAAGGTTTAGAAAGGGATATGAATCCGGTTGGACTACGGAAGTTTTTTAAAGTCCACAATATCCAACCATTCAGTGATAGTTTAAAGTTATATTATCTGAAGATTTAAATGGTGAAAAATAAAAGGCGGATTTTATAAACAGGATACAGGAAAGTACGGTTCAATTCCTGTAAACTCATGAATTTATAAAATTGATAAATTATTAGTACGAGCGGTAAGAAAAATAAGCAGTTACTTGTGAAGGAGGGGATATCCGGCCAAGTTTAATACTTATATAAAAGCAAGTGAGGTTAAGAATCATTAATCAGTGTTATAATCATGGAGAGTGTAGATTACTTTTATATAACTCTGCCTTCATCAGCCTCCTTGGATTTACATCCTGATAATAACTTCGGATTTACAACTTGCTAATGAATCGGTAAATTGAAAGAGAGGCCAATCGAGTAGGATTATGTTGAAGATATTAAATACGGAATAGAAAATTTTTGCCGTCCGAACTATTCTGGATGACGGTGTAAGAGTGTAGATGGTGTTGAAGACTATATTGACATAGCCGGAAGGTACTCGTTTTCTGAAAAGAACTACAACGGCCAAAAAGATGAATACGACCACATTTGCTACAGAAGTACTTCATTGAGATGTTCTTGCGACCGGTCTTATTTAAATCGTGCTGCTATTTTTAGCATTTAAAACGTTCTCTTTGATAATTGAGTATTATGTGTAGATCTGTATAACAAAATGAAAATGCGTAACTATGAAGATAAAGTAATAATATCTTTTAAGTTAAAAGTAAACTGTAAACCTAACGAGACCGTGACATGTTGTTTTCTCGAACGATCACCATGGCAGCGTAACACATTAATGGTAACGTTTGTTGCTGTGTGGATATACTTCATGATATCCCTACTATGTTGAAGAGGGTTATTCTATCTGTGGAGAATAAACGCATGACTCCACATGAAAAAAAATGAAGCAGATCGAGTACTGCATTATAACATGTACCCACCGAGATGCTTCAATCATCTCAGGTTGGTTAATGTATAACTACATATATTGAGTATCATATGTAGGTATACTTAAGCTCCTTTATTAGAGTAGTTATTTTCCCAAGAGAGTAAAGTTAAAATTCCCAATGTCATTATCTCCTCCTGAATAGATCAAATTTTGACTCTGTACGCGTGCATATTAAAACTGTAGAGGAAATCTTTCCCTTACACAGACGGAACACTATTGTGTAAAGTTTATATTAGAAAGAAACAGATGCGGTAATTACGGATTAAATATAAGAGGTGTAGTCAGATATATTTTTCATTTTCATTACATACTCTCACCGTGTAAGATAGTATAAGAAAGAACTCCTGTAATAATGGCGAAGAAAAGGTCATTCAGGGAAAAAATGCAGAGGGGGTAAATGTCTTGTGGATTTTTTTGCCAGCTAATGGAGAAGTGCAAGGCTTACTAGGAAAGGCGGAATTTGGTAAAAAAGCTATTAAGATAAAGGTTTGCCATACTATTCAAGATGATTGCGCAGGAAATATACTCGTACAGATTAAAAGACGTTAGCCGATGTTTCGAGAAGATGTTGGATGGATGTAAGCGTAAACTAAGACGTAAAATGTCAGGGACAAGGTCGAGGGATAAGAAGATTGTCATAAAGAAAAAACAAGCGGAAAAAACCTTTAAAGAAAAAATGTATGATGTATTTGCTATTTAACTACTAACTGATAACTTTTTTATACGAGCTGTGTATATAAGTAAGGTTTTTCAGGAAAATGTTCATTATACGGCAGCGCTCGCCATGCAAGTGCATTTCCTTCATCCTTCTACTCCTGATTTTTGTAAGAGTGAATTGGATCTCTTTCAAGTGAACTACACAGATTGCGTTAGCGAGTCAACTTTATCAGTATGTAATTCTCTGCATTCATAGCAATACAGATGTTCCTCTATGAGTTCAATATTCCAGGTACTTCTGATCAGTACTTAGATCCCTCTATTTTTATATGTATAAACGAAATTGACAAAACCTGATGGTACAGTCTTCCTATGGGGCGGGTGATCCACATAGTATCCACCGAGAAAAATTTCCTGTATACATGTTTCTCCCAGGTTGATATTATTTAACGGAACTTCCTTCTTATGTGCTAATTACCCTTATAGAAGCTATATAGACTTTGTTAAAGATATTAATTCAGACGAATGCTACACATCCTCATCTCAAATCATGTGGGTTTTTAACAGTTTTCAAAGATGAAGTGCACATAAGATAAAGGCAGCTAAAGTCAAATAATACTTATCGATTTTGACGGTCGATTTAAATGCGATATATTGCTCTAGAGAACGACTCATCTACCATGCTGTAGAATACTGAATCATTTTATCACGTCAAATCTAAATTTGCTCTTAAAATAAAAGTAACCTGCTGTTACAGCTGTATTCCAGAACCTGTTTTCAAACTGTTGGAGGCTTATATCTATGTCCAAAAAAGTGAAATTATCACCACACGCGTCATTTGAAATTGAAAATTCGCTTTTGAATACTAAAGCAAAGTACCCTATTAAGAGAGTTGAAACCAAGATATTTAATTTCACTCAAGGATTATCGAGTATTCAATATCCCTGAACATTGTGAACGGAAATTGACCAAGAAGTATAATAGGGATTTGTGGAACCATGAAGCCTACTACGGAATTTAAAAGTTCACCCTATAATTCACACATTTCGGCCTTAGGGGTATCAGTTTACATGTGAATGGACCCTCACGGGCGTGATTATGAAATGTTATACAACGGAGACCTATCTCTCTGTACTCGACCTTTTTACGACTTAATAGCCAATTCTGTATCATGTAATGATAGCGGGACAGGGTTTAAATCTTGAAGAATACGCAAAGAATAGTAATTTATACGCTTATGATCTTACTGCAGACCTTTAAGCTTGTAACGCTAATTATTTAAACATTTTGAGAAAGGGCAACTCTAGGACTAAATCTCTCTTTTGGATCGATTTTACAATCACCCCTCACTGTAGTGGTCTATCTGAGCATCCTACTCATTGATAATTGACAGAGTAACCAATCGTCTTTTGAATATAAAGATGAATGAAGCGGAATAAAATCGGTGTTTAATAAATAAACCTCGCTTTTTAGGCGTGTTTGCTATTAACGAAATAAACTCTGTAAAAGTTGGAGAAGGATACTGCTCATATTCAATTGCCTCGTCACCTCAACAGGACATTGGATTTCCGTTTATAGA
>JABUQX010109410.1:17500-22500 GCA_015478945.1 Trachelipus rathkii
AGAAACTGAAGAAATTAAATTAATAAAAAAATAATAATAATAATAATTCAAGAAGTAGGTATTTTTCAAGCAATTTTCTGTTTATGTTTATCCTAATTAAAGTGTATATTTTATTTAAATTACAGGGTAACCAACAGAATGCTTAAGACATTGAAAATGAAACCTCATAAAGGAATGCCAAAAAGGAATATACAAACAAATATATACGTGTTTTTAATTTATGTATAATTGTTAAATTTTGATGTAATAATTATAAATAGTTTTTAGCAAAATTTTATTAAATATAATGATAATGTTGAAAATTTGATATGCACAAACCCATAAATTACCTAAGACACCGTAATTAAAGTCGTAGTCAAAAGTTAAAAGTAACGGAGTAACGGAACTTTCGTTACTTTTATTTTTCATTTCAAAGAAACGGAATAACGATAACGGAATTACTTTTTCCAAGTAACGGAGTAACGGTAACGGAATTACTTTTTTGAGTAACGATGCTCACCTCTGGCATACCCTCTGCGAGAGCCCGGGATCTAATCCTGGTAAGTGAAGAATCACTCAAGGAGTAATCTTATCAATACAAAATGTGCTGCGGTTAATGCAGTATTTACATCATTACAATAAGTCCTCCGTTCTAGAGTGTTCTCCTTACATGGGTCCTGTGTTGCCTTTGACCCGAGTGTGAGCGGAGATGCGTGGCTGAGGTATCTGTCCTGCCACAGGCGGTCCTTATTCCTATTGAATAGAGCACTCTTTCATAGGTTTAAGTCGCGTATCTTTTTAGCTCATCGTTGGTCAAGTGGTAACACGCTTGGCATACCGTCTGCGAGGGCCCGGGATCTAATCCTGGTAAGTGAAGAATCACTCAAGGAGTAATCTTATACAATATATATATATATATATATATATATATATATATATATATATATATATATATATATATATATATATATATATATATATATATATATATATATATATATATAATATTTATATATATGTGATAGCGTACTTGGTCCAAATAAATATATTTTCAGATATTGGTATATAATACTATCAATGATTAAGATCGCTGATGAGAGAAAGATACGAAATTTGAAAATATTAAAAATTTAATAATAAAGTAAGCAAAAACGTTCATCTTGCATGAGAAAGAAAGCCCATTTTTGTTCTAATATTTGAAAGAATTTATGGTAGGGTGAAAAATAACGTTTCTGGGTAAAATACCCTCCGTATTGCTTTTTATTTCATTTATAGATTCTGTACATACATAACAAAACATATCATAAATTAGAGGGCAGTAAACTGCAAGTTAACCTATATGGATCAATGAGGCAGTAAAACTTAACTAACCTCTATGGATAAACGATGTAGTAAATTTCGACCTAACCTACATGGGTCTACTTTGCCGTAACAGTTTTTGCTTTGTTTTCTGGTAAGATTTTTTTGCACTACAGAAAATATTCCGAGACGTCGCTCTGTCCCGGCGCTGCCAAACGTATGATGCATAAAAAGGTACGATATTATTAATTAACATTTTTTTTTGTATTTAAAATTTTTTGATCCTGCTCATCAGCACTCAAATTTATTGTTAGTATCATATACTAACAATATATGAAAAAAAAAAAGAAAAAAAAAAAAAAACATTTTTATCTCCATGAAACTTATAAGGACATATATATATATATATATATATATATATATGACTGCTGTTATACTATACAGCTATATATATATATATATATATATATATATATATATATATATATATATATATATATATATATATATATATATATATATATATATATACAGTGGCGTATCCAGAAATTTTTTTCGGGGGGGCCAGACAAAAATCGTTTCTTATATATATATATATATATATATATATATATATATATATATATATATATATATATATATATATATATATATATATATATATATATATATATATATATATATATATATATATATATATATATATATATATATATATATATATATATATATATAAAGATGAATTTTATTATTTTTTTTTTTGTAGTAATTTATATAAATTACTAAAATCATCTTACCTAAATTGTTAACTTTAATCGCCGGGCATGAGAGTGAGCAAAATTCGAGATAACATCTTCAGTTTTTATGTCAATATTTCGATGTATGTAGAGGAGGGCAAGTCCAGTAAATCTTTCATCTCCAATAGTATTTCTCAAGTAGCTTTTCAGAAGTCTTAATGTTGAAAAGCTTCTTTCTACTGAAGCAGTAGACACGGATAAAATTGCCAGTATTTGCAACAAGATGTAAATATTTGGAAATTGTGACTGCGAACAAGAAACTAGTCCGTCTATTGCTGTTTTTGAACGATCTGTGCTGTGATGCCATTTCAACTTCCATAAATCCCATTCTGCTTTTACTAAATCTTCTATTAGGCTTTCGAGGTCTTCCTTGTAAAATGTTACACAATCTTTTATCTTCTCATATGGCACATTACACCTGTTCGGTATGACAAATTGCAAGGAAGAAATAATTTTTTTATGATTTAAAAACCTCTCTCCTAATGCTGATATTAAATCATCCAAAAATGGTATAAAAATGGATGTACAATAATAAGTTTGTGGGTCGGAAGTTGGAATGTTGAGTCTGTATTTTTGGAACTTGTTAATTCTTGGTACAGTAATTTCAATACCCAGCTCTGATACGCTTACACATTCTTCAAAAATCTGCTGAAATTCTAATGTTGCATTTTCTCTGATGGCTTCAAATTTAGTTTTAACTAAAGGACTTACGAGATTTGTTCCTGACAGCGACGAATTATATAAAATTAATTTAACCTCTGCACTTTATATTATTAACAGATATGATACTTAAAATTTTTAGTGTCTAGAAAATTTCGGGGGCTATACCCCCCTATATATATATATATATATATATATATATATATATATATATATATATATATATATATATATATATATATATATATATATATATATATATATATAAAAACTACCTTTTAACGTGCTTTATCCCCTATGCAGGGGGTAACACCGGGGGACCACAGGAAATCGAACTTTAAGGCCGGCTATCCCAAACCAGCGCCACCAACGTGTTTGCAGTCAAGTTTTAATTCTTGCCCCCAGGTAGAAAAAACCCAACTGCTACGCGGAGGATTTGAACCAGCGTCCTCTCGTATGAGAGGCGGTGACTCAACCTCCTGCGCCACGAGGCGTTCTATATATATATATATGTATAATATATACAAGACTATATATATATGTATAATAATAATATATATATATATATATATATATATATATATATAAATATATGATTTATATATAACTTATATATATATATATATAACTACATGCGCATGATGCATATACATGTATGCGCAAACGCATGGTACATATACATGACTAAGTAGTAGTATAAAATGACATGTGGCGACCATTCCTTAAAGAAGGCCCAATGGGTTCAGGATACCTGTGAAACCTTCCAGAAGAGTACAAGAGAAAATATATATATATATATATATATATATATATATATATATATATATATATATATATATATATATATATTTTTATATATTATATATATATATATATATATATATATATATATATATTAACATAGACTGTTTACGTTTTCGTCGTAAGAAATGCTTAGACAGTTTTAGGACGAATATCGTGCAAAAACAATATCGATTTCTTACGAAGTTTACTTTTTGTTTACAAACAATTGGAATCAGCCGTTGTGATGGAGCCTGTCGATTTGGAATAAACAGAAATAAAAACATAACAAATGGTTTATATTACAAATAATTAATCAGTTATTGTGATGGAATTTATCCATTTGTGAGAAATTATATTTAACGCTGATTTTATTGAATGAAAATTCATAAATTCAAACGGGCCTACCACACCGCCATACTGTTTGTTTACATTTTTGCTTAAGCACGTCCTAAATTCGGCAAGCACGGGAAATAGCAACCTTACAGAATTAAGAAAATTTCTTACGTTTGGTGAGCATTTCTTACGATTTTGCGCAAAGTTTGACAAAAACGAACGCAAACTCGAGCATTTCTTACGTTTTGTAAGCACAAATGCAAAAACGAAAACGGCTATACAGTAGGTCGGATAGATAGGGAAATTATCGGTCAATTTGTGGATATGTTCTTCAAAATTCAAAAGTTTCAACGTCTGTATACGAAAGAAAGCCACGTTTCATTTGCCTACGTCGTAATGTAAGAAACGTTGTGATTGGTTCATAACAAACAAATTTCTAAATTACTTTTTAGAAAAGAAAAACTCTCAGGTCAACCTGATATAAATTTCCCAGATGAGAGCTTTTAACTAAGAGAGATTAATTTCGGCAAGAAATACGAAAGGTGGACGAAAGGTTTACAGAGCATAGGTAACTTAAAAGTAGGAGGTGCCACTTCGAAAAGCCTGCAGCAGTTGCAAATTTCTACACAAAATTTATGGTGATGCGATTGCGTCGTACTGGTGGTGGAATACTAATAGTCAATTTCCTTCTATTGTACTACTTATATAGATGAGATAAGGGATCAACGTCGCTTCGCAAAAATAAAGGGCCAAGGGAAATAGAACGTAAGTCACAGTTTATAAGTCTTTTTGCCTTGACATCGACTTTATCCCAATGACGAGTTACTCCAGCTATGAAATCAGTACCCCATACAAAAACATAAAATATCCTTGTGAAGTTGGGGTAACTAAGAAGAAGAAAAATCTTTAATATCGAACAGAGCTTCCAAAACCTTTTAAGTCCACATAGTCTTAGCTTTCCAAGATAATTTTTGTTTATGTTTAGTCCAGGGATATTTATAGTTCAGACTTCAGAGTAGAGACTGTAGAACCCTACAAAAGATATAGAAAAGCTTGTTGGTGACTTTGAAACGGAGATTTGAGAAAGTTGGGTTTCAATGGGTTAAATTTCGCTAGGTTAAGACAACCCAACTAAAAATTTCTATACAA
>JABUQX010109410.1:35000-40000 GCA_015478945.1 Trachelipus rathkii
ATATATATATATATATATATATGTATATATTTATATATATATATTATTTGTCATCTCCCATGTAGGGCTTTCGCCCAGTCAGTTGCACCAGCATTTTCTTCCTTCTGGCTACGAAACTCTTGATCCTACAACAATCTAGAAAAAAACATTTCTCAGCGCAATGGTTTCCGATGCTAGTTCTTGAGTTACACACTCAGGGAGGGTTTCACCCTTTCAGTAGAACTATCACCTTCTTCCATTTGGCCTCGAAACTTGTTCGCCCAGAGCCCTCCAGAAGATCGTGTTTCTTGGCGCATAAGATTCCAATGCTGGTCCAGAAGCTCTGCAAGCCAACTGGCACAAATATTTAACGTTGGATGGCAAACCAACATTTAACCACCTTAATGGAAGCATAATACCAATATTAAAACCAACCAAACCACCTAAGCTCAGCTTCGTACCAACCTATATCACTACTTTCTACAATATCCAAAGTATTTCAAAAATCAATCTTCTTTAGAATTTCTCCCACTTATCCCTCTATCAGACTCACAACATGTTTTTCAACAAAATCACTCTACTACCACTCTCTTAGCCGATATAACTCAACACATTCTCACGAGGTTTTAACCAAACTTCTCCTCCATCGACGCACTCTCTTTGTAGCAATACACATCAAAAAGGCATTTGATACAGTCCTCCGTCACCTTTTAATAAACAAAGTCTTAAACACAAACTTAACCATTAAGGGGAGACTTTATCCTTGGACCCCCTACTTTTTGAAGTCAAAATCAAAATTTTCACATTTTTTTTTTATTATCTAGATTATTAGAAAAATTCCTCCTGAACATCATGGTGTAATTATTTTTTTAAAATTCTAAATGGTTTTTTAGATACTGAAATTTATTTAGAGAGGTGTCGAACTAAAAAATTTCAATTCCAGTCAAAATTGTAATTCCAGGTTGGTTTAGGTTAAAAAAAAAGTTTTATTTATAATTATAGAAAATCTATTTTTATATATATTCTTAACCTCCCACCCATTCTTCGGATTTTACTCAGTCAAATAAATGGAGCCGGAGCCGGAGCTGGAGCCAGAGCCGGAGCCGGAGCCGGAGCCGGAGCCGGAGCCGGAGCCAGGGGCAGATCCTGGGTATAAATTTTTTTCAAGAAAAAATTTTTTAGATGAAAAATTTATTGCCAGAAAACGTACTAAACAATTTTCAAATAGTGCAGAATAATTAGTCGGATCCGGAGCCCGATCCGGCGAATCAGCGACCGGTGTCGGAGCCGGGCCGGAGCCGGGCCAGAGTGTGAAATTTTTTCAAAAAATATTTTTTTAGGTGAAAAATTTATTGATAGAAGACGTGCTGAACAGTTATCAAATAGTGCAGAAACCTTAGTCGGATCCGGAGCAGAAGCCGAAGTCATAACCGGATCCGGATCCGGAGCCGGAGCCGGAGCCGGATCCTGGGTATGAATTTTTTTCGGGAAATATTTTTTGGTGAAAAATTTATTGTCAGAAGACGTGCCGAACAATTTTCAAATAGTGCAGAAACCTTAGCCGGATCTGGAGCCGAAGCCGAAGTCAGAGCCGGATCCGGATCCGGATCCTGGGTATGAATTTTCTTCAGAAAATATTTTTTTAGGTGAAAAATTTATTTCAAGAAGACGTGCTGAGCAATGTTCAAATAGTGTAGAAACATTAGTCGGATCCGGAGCCGAAGCCGAAGTAGTATCCGGAGCCGTATCCGGAGCCGGATCTTGGGTATGAATTTTTTTCGGGAAATATTTTTTTGGTGAAAAATTTATTGTCAGAAGACGTGCCGAACAATTTTCAAATAGTGCAGAAACCTTAGTCGTATCCGGAGCCGAAGTCGAAGTCGAAGCCGGATCCGAATCCGGATCCGGATCTAGGGTATGAATTTTTTCAAGAAATATTTTTTAGGTGAAAAATTTAATAGAAGAAGACGTGCTGAACAATTTTCAAATAGTGTAGAAACATTAGTCGGATCCGGAGTCGTATCCGGAGCCGGATCCGGAGCCTGATCCTGGGTATGAATTTTTTTCGGGAAATAATTTTTTGGGGAAAAATTTATTGTCAGAAGACGTGCCGAACAATTTTCAAATAGTGCAGAAACCTTAGTCGGATCCGGAACCGAAGCTGAAGTCGGATCCGAATCCGGATCCGGATCCGGATCCGGATCCTGGGTATGAATTTTCTTCAGAAAATATTTTTTAGGTGAAAAATTTATTTCAAGAAGAACGATGCTGAGCAATGTTCAGAAATAGTGTAAAAACATTAGTCAGGATCCGGGCCAGGTGTGGAGCCGTATCCAGGCTGGGATCCTGGAATTTATAAATTTTTTTCGGGAAAATATTTTATTGGTGAAAATTTGTCAGAAGACGTGAAATAATTTTCAAATGATTACTGCAGAAACGCCGAGTCAGATCTGGGGCCGAAGCTGAAGTCGGAGCCGGATTCGGATCGGATCGGATCCGGATCCTGGGTATGAATTTTCTTCAGAAAATATTTTTCTAGGTGAAAAATTTATTTCAAGAAGACGTGCTGAACAATGTTCAAATAGTCTAGAAACACTAGTCGGATCCGGAGCCGTATCCGGAGCCGGATCCGGAGCCTGATCCTGGGTATGAATTTTTTTCGGGAAATATTTTTTTGGTGAAAAATTTATTGTCAGAAGACGTGCCGAACAATTTTCAAATAGTGCAGAAACCTTAGTCGGATTCGGAACCGAAGCTGAAGTCGGATCCGGATCCGGATCCGGATCCTGGGTATGAATTTTCTTCAGAAAATATTTTTTTAGGTGAAAAATTTATTTCAAGAAGACGTGCTGAGCAATGTTCAAATAGTGTAGAAACATTAGTCGGATCCGGAGCCGAAGCTGAAGTCGGAGCCGGATCCTGGGTATGAATTTTTTTCGGGAAATATTTTTTTGGTGAAAAATTTATTGTCAGACGTGCTGAACAATTTTCAAATAGAGCAAAGAGCATACTTAGTTGGATCCGGGCCGAAGCTGTAGTTGGAGCCCGGATCGGATCCGGATCGGATCCGGATCGGATCGGATCCTGGTATGAATTTTCTTCCAGAAAGAGAAATATTTTTTGAGGAGTGAAAAATTTATTTCAGAAGACCGTGCTGAACAGTATTCCAATGGTCTAGAAACATTAGTGGTCGGAGCCGGAGCCGAAGTCGTATCCGGAGCCGTATCCGGAGCGGATCCTGGGTATGAATTTTTTTCAGAAAATATTTTTTTAGGTGAAAAATTTATTGTCAGAAGACGTGCCGAACAATTTTCAAATAGTGCAGAAACCTTAGTCAGATCCAGACGGCGAAGTCGGATCTGGGTATATCCTGGGTATGAGAATTTTTCCGAAAAATATTTTTTTAGGTAAAAAATTTATTGCCAGAAGACGTACTGAACAATTTTCAAATAGTGCAGAAATCTTAGTCGGAGCCGGAGCCGAAGTCGGAGCCGGATCCGGATCCGGATCCGGATCCTGGGTATGAATTTTTTTCAAGAAATATTTTTTAGATGAAAAATATATTGTCAAAAGACTTACTGAACAATTTTCAAATAGTACAGAAACCTTAGTTGGATCCGGAGCCGGATCTGAAGCCAGAGTCGGAACGGATCCTAGGTATGAAGTTTCAATAAATATTTTAGGTGAAAAATTTATTGCTAAAGACTTGCTGAATAATAATTTACAAAGTCCAGAATCTGGTCGAATGACCAAAGTCGGAGCCCGGGCCAAACCGGAGCCGGAGCCGGAGCCGGAGCCGGATCTTGGGTATGAATTTTTTTCAGGAAATATTTTTTTTAGGTGAAAAATATATTGTCAGAAGACGTGCTGAATAATTTTCAAATTGTGCAAATTCCTTAGTCGGATCCGGATCCGGAGTCGGAGCGGGAGCCGAGTATGAAATTTTTTCGAAAAATATTTTTTAATTTGAAAAAATTATTACCAGAAGACGTGCTGAACAATTTTAAAATAGTGCAGAAACCTTAGTCGGAGCCGGAGCCGGAGCCGGAGCCGGAGCCGGAGCCGGAGCCGGAGCCGGAGCCGAAGTCTGAATAAAATAATTATTTACGTTTGCGTGAGTATATATATATATATATATATATATATATATATATATATATATTACTAATATATATATATATATATATATATATATATATATATAAAAATATATAGATGAATATGTTATATATATATATATATATATATATATATATATATATATATGCCTAGTCTATAAAATAGAACATCTTCAGGGAGGAGAGGCGGTAAATCTTTTTGAAATAGCCAATAAATATCCTCAACGTCATAGATGAATCATACGTCATACCTCTCAAGCCATACCACGTGGAAAAGCACAATTTCAAATGCTAATAAGCATAATAAGGATAGCATAATGCTAATAAGGTGATGTCACGAATTTTAACAATTTAGAAAATAGTTTTTATAGATTCTCTGGATTGTTATAAATTTTTTTTTTATAAAAATGAAATTTAATATTTAATTTAATATCCGCCTTCCCAGAAAAGAAGGCATCTCGGAACAGATTTCTAATCTAATGCTTCGATATCACTGCTTTTAAACTCGGTACCTATTTAAATCGACAGGAGGGTGGTTGGAACACCTGCTGGGGCTACCTGGCATTCTGCTTGGGTGTTCCTGGGTTACAGGAACAACCAACCAAAGTCAAGAAACGCCGAAATGTGCACAACATGCTTGTTGCGACAAATTTGCAATAATAAGACAAAGAAAAATTTCACTCGCGCCAGGATTCGAACCATCGACAACAGCGTCGCCGTCAGACAATGTACAGAAAGCTCTACCACTAGTCCGATCCACCTTCCCAGAAAAAGAAGGCATCTCGGAACAGTTTTCTAATCTCCTGCTTCGATATCACTGCTTTGAAACTTAGTACTTATTTAAATCGACAGGAGGGTGGTTGGAACACCTGCTGGGGCTACATGGCATTCTGCATGGGTGTT
>JABUQX010109411.1:15000-27674 GCA_015478945.1 Trachelipus rathkii
GTAACTGATGAAATGGAGGTGAGGGGAGTGTGGAGGAAACACTTCGAAAATCTGCACAATATAACAGTAATGATGAGGTGTTAGTAAATGTGTCGTGGGTTTGATGGTGCAAGAGGAAATAGGTATTTTTGCGGGATGAGGTATTAGTAAGGAGGACGGTAATGGGTAGGGTGAGAAAGTTGAGGAAGTAAATCTGCAAGTATAGATGAAATTACTAGTGAAATTTGATCAATGAGCGGAGGCCGAGCATGGTGATTGATTGGAATTTGCGAAGTTGTGTAATAAAAGCGTTATATGGAGGGTATAGTTCCAAGGTGGATTGGAGGAGAGCGGTAATAGTACCCTTGTATAAGGGTAAGGAGAAAAGGGAACTGTTAGAAATTATAGGGCGGGAATAAGTTGTATTGAGTGTTGAGGGAAGGTATATGCTGTATTTTGTCGAAGAGTGCGTCGAGGTACTGAGGATCTGATTGGTTGAAAACAGGTGCGTTTAGGAGTGGTTTAGAGATGTGTGGATCAAAGCTTTACATTGAAAACAAATGAATGAGAAAATGAGGAGAAGAAGAATAAATTGTATTTTAGGTTTTATGGATTTGCAACAGGCCTATGATAGAGTTAATAGGGAAGCGTTTATTGGCAGGGTGTTAGTGATATATTGTTTGGCTGAGGCTTCATGAATGAATCAAAAGTATTGTATGACGATAGTGAAGCGTGTGTAAGAAATTAAATGTGTCAATGCGTGATTGCGTTTTAGGATTAAATAGCGTGTGTAAGACATGGGTTGTGTTATGTCTCCTTGGTTATTCAATTTGTATATGGATGGGGTTATGAAAGAATTAGAGGTGGGGATGGCAGGAAATGGTGTTAGAATGATGGAGAATGGAGATGAGTGGAGGGTGCCCTACCTATTATATGCGGATGATTTGGTTCTTTGTGGCGGAATCTGCAAGGAGAGTTTGAGAGGATTGATAGAGAGATTTGCAGGGTGTGTGAAAGGAGGGGCTTGAAAGTAAAAGTCTTGGATAAGAGTAAGGTTATGGTTGTGAGTGAGGACAATCCTCAGTGTGTTGGAAAGTTATGTTAGATGGTGAGCAGCTGGAACAAGTGTCTGAGTTTAAATATTTAGGGTATATGTTTTATGAGAAGGGAACGGATGATGCAGAGTGTAGTAGGAAAGTTGTGAATGGCAGGAAGGTGGCTGGTGCAATTAAATCGTTGGTGAATGCAAAGGGACTAAGTCTTGAGTGTGCTAGGGTCTTACACATGAGGGTATGTTGTTACCTCTGTTATGTATGGTAGTGAGACTATGGTCTGGAATAAGAAGTACTAGATCTAAAGTTCAATGTGTTTCAGATGGACAATCTTAGGGTGTGCTAGGTGTGAGAAGAATTGATAAAATGAGAATGAACGTATTAGAGAGTGGTGTTGTGTGTGTGAGGAAAGGGGTAAATGAGAGAATAAATGAAAGTATGTTGAGATGGTTTGGTCATGTGGAAAGGATGAATGATAGTAGGTTGGTTAAGCGGATGTATAGTGGTGAGTGTGTTGGGAACCGGCCGGCTGGGAGACCGAAGAGAAGTGGATTGAGTCGGTGAACGAATGTTCTGAAGAGAGAAATGTGAGTTTGGCAAGGCGAGAATAAAGGTGCATGATAGGAGAGAATGGCGGGGTTTTGTATGGGGGCATGGTTGTGGCCCACCTGGGCCAGGGGATGAACCCTTACATTGACGATATGCCATAGTGAGGATTCGTCGCGGGCACTGGAAGCTCTAGGGTGGATTTTCTGACTGTGACGAGCTCTCACTAATTAATGGTACAGAGGGGGCGGTAAGCTGGGCTTTCTTTTCGACGTTTGTCATGTTCTCCTACTGCTTTTCTTTTCCGATGCTTGTACAGCACCTTACCCCAAATCTTGGGGCAAAGAGGAAGGTGAAGAAAGAAAGAAAGAAAGATATATATATAATATATACATATATAATAATATTATATATATATAATATATATGTTAAATATAGATAAAGATATATATATATATATATATATATATATATATATTGGTCTTTATATTGGTAAAGAAAGCCAGATCTCATGAAGCTAATTAATTTTGTTATTTTTCTTTATTAAAGATGGACCATCTCTAGCTGGATTTTCCAAATCTCGACCCAAAAGTTTAGTATTGTCAATCGACCTTGGAATTAAAGCCTTAAGGGATGCCATAATGCAAGCTAAATTGCAACAGAAGAACAGGCAGCACAAAATGCAGGCTCAGAAGAACATGAGACTGCTTCACAATATTGGTAAAAGGAGAAGCCCATCTTGGACGCATGACAGGTACATAATTAAACAAACTTAAATGATTAAAAAGGTTTCAGACTCTAAACATTAATAATAAGATTAAAATAAAAATAAGGATCATATCTGTTATCTGCCTCCACATCCATATACATATCGATTGCATGGATTCGAACACATTTCATAAAAGTTCAAATAAAACTGTATAGAGTCAAATTCAAACTATAGTAATAAAAGAGCTTTACACCTTTAAAAATATTTTTAAAAAGTTTAAATATATGTAAACTAACGTAACTTATAACCTTACTTAGCATATCATAATCTTACTTAACAAAATTTATTTTTATATTCATAATTTATTTCACTTTGCATTGTTTAAAATAAAAAAAAAACATGATTCTGTCACCATGCGCGCTCTTGTACATTTTGTTCGATAACGTAAGTTATAAAATAAAATTGACTCAATCTTAATTGGAAGTTGATAATGGACAAGATCCAAAAAATAATTTATTATATATTTATTACAATAATTTTATTTTTTCATTTGCAGACACTAAAAACTTAATTCACACTTCGATGGGAAGAGGAAAAATAAGAAAAAATTTGTTCAAGCAAAACTCGATGAAGACAAATTTTTTCATTGGATTTTATTTCTTTTTCATATTCGGCCAAAAATACTTTATTGTCTGGTGCTCATAATTAACTTGAAGTTTTAATATTTATTTTTATAAACTATTATTTTAATAGCACCTTACGTGCTCACATACAATTTTGCAAACTCACTGAACTGTATATATATATATATATATATATAGTACATATATAATATATATATACACATATATAAATATATATACACACTATATATATATATATATATATATATATATATATATATATATATAAGTGAGTACATACATAGATGATTGTATACCATGCATGTACCCAGTATACTGTTCACTATTAATGTGGTTTATGTATGCCTACGTGATATATAATAAAATAATTCTTAAATATATGTATATAAATATAAACTTTACTATTCTTAACTGAAAAAGAGGGGGTAACTTTTTATGCAAATTGGAACAAATAACCTTTGAACTGGATACCTGAGTAGGGGTTTGGTCACCCATTGACTTTGGGGTTCGGTAACCCATTGATCTTCCGCTGGGCCACTGAAAAACCTCAACACTGAAAAGTCTTAAAATCCGAGCAAAAATTCGCGTAGAAAATAAACATTAGTTTATCTATACAAAAAGCTTCCGTGTATTTAAACAAAGAAAAGAGGCTGGTAGAACACATAGTATTTAATATAGTTTTTGACATTATACGAGCTTCCCTCCTCCATTAACATAATACAAATAATAACAAAGCTTAATTATAAAGTCTTAACGCACAGCATCCCATAACTTCTCAAAATTATACCCATTTTGTAATATCAGAAGAAAAATAATAATAATAATAATAATAATAATAATAATAATAATAATAATAATAATAATAATAATAATAATAATAATAATAATAATAATAATAATAATAATAATAATAATAATAATAATAATAATAATAATAAACGATTCCAAATATACTTTTATTTAATTCTATCCTATCTCTCTTCTATCAATTACTAAGAAATCGTTACAAAACAACAAGATGGATGTTTCTTTATTTAAATAATAATAATAATAATAATAATAATAATAATAATAATAATAATAAACTAGTAAATAATTAATAATTAATTGATAATAGGCAAATATAATAATAATAATAATGATAATAATAATAATAATAATAATAATAATATTATTATTTTGAAAATAAAAAAATAATAATAATAATAATAATAATAATAATAATAATAATAATAATAATAATAATAATAATAATAATAATAATAATAATAATAATAATAATAATAATAATAATAATAATAATAATAATTGTATAATAACGATGGCATCAATCATCACAGAAGATCTTTTGATAAGGTAACAAATGATAGTATATTTACAACTGCTTTTATACTAATTCATCAGTACTTGAATACATTCCGCCGACTCCGCCTGTGAAGCTCCTTTTTGACGGTGTCTAGCCTCTTCTTTAATACCACACGCCCTCCTGATCGATCAATCTTTGATTCTCGATCACACATAAATCTTCCTCAAATCCAGAATGTGCCTCGCAATTCCATCCACCTCTAGGATCATGCAAATTTTCTACGAACAAAATTAATCGGCGAGGTATTTTTCAAATGAAAGAAAATTAAAAGGGAAAAATTTATGAAACAGAAAAAGACACAAACTTTCTTTGTAAATGGTGAATTTTCAAATATAATTTAATTAATATTAACAAAAAAGTAAAAAGAAATTGATATATATATATTTTTTGGGCTTCACACCTAAGCTTATAAAAATGAGTAAGCTTAGGCAATTTATTTCAGTTTAATTCTGATGTATGTACGTAAAGTTTGTAGAATGAATGTAGACGCCATGACATTTTTTTAATTAATGAATACCGTAGAGTGGCATACACGATGCCGTGGATGCATTGCAGACCGCGTGCTCCCGGCAACACCAGTGCCTAAAATTAATATTAATTCTTTTTTTTCGCACAACAATGAAAGGACGCAACCTGAGAGTAGGTAAGCTTAAAATTTTCCTTTTATATGTGATTTTTACCTCATCGTCGTAAAAATTCCCTTACCTTAAAACTGTTCGTAGAAAATTTTCAAGACCCATCTCCAATTTCTTGTCGGACAGCAAGCCTGTTATCCTCCCAACATCCCACTTTGTTGTACATCTTGCCCCATTCTGCTTTACCTACACATCTTCTCCCACGTAGAATTTACTTGCCCCCTTCTCATCTCTCAACGGCCCACCACCATCTTTCTCCGGGTGTCTCCAAACGTAATTATATTTCCTTTCCATAGGCAGGTTCTATCGTCTTCGCCTTACATTGACATGAAATTGTATCAGTATAATCCTTCCCTTATGATTATCCCCGATCTTGCCGATATCCTTTTTATGGTTCTGTAGTTCCTTTCAAAAATCCCATTACAGTTTCCCCTGAAATCGGTTCTAAAATTTATTTTCACCCCCCATTTCCTGCACATTTCCTTAACCTCCGCCGATCTGAACGATGCAGCGCTATCCACTATCAATCACCTTGTCAGGTAATCCATGTTCAGCGAAGACTTCCTCCATCTTTCTCGCTTTCTCTCTTCCCCCTTCGCCGTTCAGCTCCCTCCATATCTCAAATCTGCTCTCTCCACAATCTATATTGATAGAAATTCACATTTACCAAAATGGGTTGCATCAAGTGCCAACCTTTTCCAGCATTGCTCCACACTAAGCTCATCACTCCCACATCTTTCTGGATTCAGATCAATTGATGCATCTTTTCCAGCATTGCTCCACACTAAGCTCACCACTCCCACGTCTTTCTGAATTTGGATCAATTGACTGACAATTTTCGCATCTCTTGATGCACTCTGCCACATCATCTCTTTTCATCTCTTCATCAAACATTTTTGCCACATACATTGCTTTGTCTGTCCTACAATGATTCTTCTCGCGCAGCCTTTTTATCTCCAATAAAGACATTCCGCAACGCTCATTGTTGCAATCCTTTATTCCCTTTTGCCACTTGTCATAAATTCTTGTCAATTTTTCGGCCTTATTCTCCTTTGATTTAACCAATTTAATTTTTAATTTTAACTCAAAATCTCTTATCAGCTCCAACACTATCCCCAAACGTCTCTTCACTACCATTTCTGGCGCTCCTTTTGACCTTACCCTACTTCTAGAGTTAATCACGTTATCCACCCAGCTGACAACTGTTCTTAAATCGCACATCACTGTGATATTCTTTAATCCCCACTTCAGATACAAATTCATTCCTTTCACCACTGCATTCAATTCAACTACGTTGATATGGTCACAATCCGACTTTTTCCTTAACCAACTCGAATCCTCAAGCAACTCTCCTCCTCTTTTCAAAGCTACGCCGTAGGCTAAACTGCTCGTGTCGCACCAAATCATTCTTTCTTCTCCCTTTTTGACAAACCAATTCCCCTTCACAGGATCACCTTTCTCACCTCCTCCATGATCTATCTAAGAACTTCCGTGCATCTTTCTCCAGCACAAATCAAAGCCACGCAATCTTTTCAAAAAAAGCTTAAAGAAACTTCAGCGAAGGCTCTTGATACAACGCAGAAGGCTAGTAGTGAAGAATTTACCTCGCTTCTTGCTATCTATTTTGCTCGTCTATTCAATGGCTATCACATTTCCTCTTGAAAAACCTCGTTTTTCCCAATTTGTCCTTTTCGATCCTCAGTCCTAAGACTCTCCGGCCAATAACGATCCTTAGGATCTTTGATACAAGTCCAAATTTCAGCAGAGCTCTCTCAGAGATATCTTTGTCAATTTCTGGATCACTCCAACTATTATGACTTCGATGTACTGAATCATGAATCTGTTGTTTATCTGAGCCTCTTTCAGCTATATTTCCAACTCATATGTCATCTAAAAAAAGGTAGACAGTTTACTTGTTTTTCCATTCCAAACAAAAAAGAACTCATATTCCTCACTCTTGAACACAGATGCTTCCACAAACTCTTATCAATTCTAATTTGAAGATAGGCTGACTTTAGGACAATCAATTTCTTTCCACCACTTATCCTCCTCCACTTGCGAATCGATTCCTCACAGACCACCACCTCATCCCCGGTGTGGCACATTACAAACTAGCTCAATTCTCTGGTCTCACCTTTCCCTTATTTTCTTGTTCCATCACCATTAATGAAAGTACCCCTCTCTCTGTACTCCCCCTCCACGGCACTAGAATTCCCTCCTCGATCCACTTATCGATTTCTTCCTCAAATTTCTTTCTTGTTTCCTCTTTCATCGACCTTCCATACATCCCAACCTTGTTCTTTAGAGCAGGCTCTCCCTTCTTCCACTTCCATTTCCACTTCACAGTTCAATGCTTCCAGTCGAATTTTCTCGAAAAATTACTATCATCAATCTTTAAAAATTCCTTTTCATTATTGCGTTTTCTACCTATACCACCAATTTTCTCTCTCCGATTCCCGAAAAAGACTCCCTCTTCGTTGACGAAAACCCCCAAACTTCCTGATTACGTCTAATTCCATGGTTATCTTCACGTACCGCCATTAGGCTTTTCATCACTGCCACCTCAAATTTCTTTCTTTCTCTATCAATCTCTATACACACCTCACAGTTTCAATTACTTTCAACTTTCCTTCCGTCAAGCGCAACTATTTTCTCTCTTCTTCCATCTCCTCTTACTAAATCGCTGCTAACTATCGATTTCGTGCAGCCAGAATTCACTTTACCTAACACTCGTTTACCGTTCAACTTTATTTCTTTCAGAGGAATGCCAACCCATGAAGTCAGAGGGCTGATTCCGACACAGCAGCTCCCTCCAGTTCGTTTCCCGAAGTTCTAAGTTTGCTTTCCCTGCATAGGGTCCTTCTCCACCACATTTGAAGCAAATTAGACATGTTTTTCGACCCATTCTGCATTCTCTCCTAAAGTGAGGTCCTAACACGAGTAGCATTCAATATTTCTTTCATTTTCTTTTCTCCACCCCGCGCTCACGTAGAAGATCTCCATTTTATTTGACGTTGCAATTGCTCTCGCTCTGCATAGAATTTCTTCCATTTCGCACTCCTCTACATTCACCATTGCACGAATATTCCTTCCAAAGTTCTCTGGCAACCCGTTTACTAAAGCCCGCTTTACCATTACCTCGCCCCTCAATCCCGCACACTTTATAAATTTTTTAATGCCGGTGGCATAAACATCCGCAAATTATTTTAAAGGCCATGAGTGTGTTTTCGCCGATAACTTTCCTTAATTTTTGCTTTATTTTTTCTGATTGTTTTTTTTCCTTCTCACTCATTTCGAGGAAGACTGCTAGCGCCTCCCCATCAAGCAACATTGGCAGGACGAGTTCCTCATTCTTTATCTTTTGAGACCTAACAACCATCTCAACTTTCAGGAGTCATGACTATACGTCTCCTTCTCCAGCAAAAGGTTTGACGACGTCAACAATTTTTAGTCCATTCGTTGACATGCTGCTTTTTCTCTTGATTGGATAGCTTGTAGGCTTGGAAAACAAATCATTCCAGATGAGATCTTTAATAAGAATAACGAATGTAATACATTTACAAACTTCTTATACACTAATTCATCGGTGCTTATATACATCGCGCCGATCAGCCTTTGAAGTTCCATTTTGACGATGTTTAGACTCTTCTTTAGTACCACAATAATAATGATAACGATGATGATGATGATGATGATGATGATGATGATGATGATGATGATGATGATGAATGATGGATGATGGATGATGATGATGATGATGGAGATGAGTTGATTAATAAAATAATAATAATAATAATAATAAAATAATACTAATTAATAATTAATAATCATAAAATAATAATAATAATAATAATAATAATAATAATAATAATAATAATAATAATAATAATAATAATAATAATAATAATTGCTCAGAATAAGTGGATATCAATTGCTGACTAATTTTAACGGGACTGTAGAAATTGTTTCAGATCAGTTTGGGCAAGACAGTAAACAACCTTTGCTGATCAACTTTTACGAGAATATTACTAATGATTACTGATAAGTTCTTACAAAACCATAAATAACGATTGATAAGCAATTTTTATGGACTATGGTTAAAATTTGTTGATCATTTCTGACGAGGCTGCCAGCCAAAGGTAGGGAAAGGTATGCAGGAGTAAATAAATGAGTAAAAATTAAAAAAAAATAACTATAATAAAATATAGACATGTTCAAAAGTTTACAAGCAAACAAAAAACCGGCCAATCAAAGACCCATTTAAATTAAAAAATCATGAATCAATTTGTTTGTTCGAATAATACATGCTCACGAAGACTAACATTTGTGTATCTCATGTGGATGAGCTTTCTTATATGTTGTCCATGTAACAGTTAGTGTCTCACACTAATAAAACACGTCTAAATTTATTTACGAATATTAACACACATAGTTGAATTTATTACATTGATTAGAGTTAAAGTTTCCGTTTGTCAATAACACCCCAATTATCACTGGTCAACTAATTTTGTTGCAATTGATATTATAGTAATTTTAGGGTAACTTCATGCTGCTGAATCCAAAAATGGCCTTAATTTAGCTAGATTGGCTTTAGTTTTTGAGATAATGAATGATCTATTGAAAAAAAATCATAAATATGGATATTTTAATAGCTAAACATACATTATACATATGTAACATTAAATTAATGACAAATAATTCCAAAATATCTACAGAAATTATTTTGGGCACAATATATAATGCAAAGAACAAGAGTATGCTGAAGAATTCACAAATTACTGCAAGCAAAACTGGTGTCTCCATGATTTTCGCTTGTGTTTCTCATCTTTACAGTCACGTTGCAGACCTCAGCAATAATCTGCCATCATGTGCTTGTCCCATCTACGTTGATATCGTTCCTCCATCACCTTGATATCCTGATGGAGCCTCTCTCATTGTTCCTCACTAAAATGACCTAGATTGTCCGGAAATCTATTTAGGTGACTATGAAGATAGCGAACTTTTATGCTCATTTTTGTTACCAAAATTTGAAATTTTGTGAGCATGTCTTGCACTAGTTCCTCATAGTTGTATACTTTATTGTTTCCCAAGAAATTATTTATGACATACATAACTACACCATTCTGCTGCTTTTAAATTTTTTTCATGACGTTTTTGAAGTTTGAATCATTGATGAGCTTGCGTATTTGGGGCCCCCATCAAAAATTCCAGCTTTTGAGTTTTTCATCATCTAGTCCAGGAAATGATCTACATATGTATTTGAAGCAATTGCCACCCCTGTCCAATGCTTTCACAAATTGCTTCATTAGTCCCAATTTAATATGAAGTGGTGGTAGTATGATCTTTTCTCTTGAAGGCCATGTAACTTGTTTCCAGTGATCTTTCTTTGCTCTACTATCTCACATGCAGATGAAACAAGGGTACTTTGTGTACCCACTTTGCTGCCCGAGCAAGAAATTAATCATCTTTAGATCAACGCAAATCAATCATTCATGTTGCTGATAACAAATCTTTTGCAAAACCATCTTGATATTTTCATATTTTTCCATGAGCTTTGTTGAGTGTCCAATTGGAATCGATGCATAGCGGTTGCCATTGTGGAATAACACACATTTCAAGCTTCAAATTGGGCTGTCAATAAAAAAAGCCGCTAATCATCAGGTTGATATTCTTGTAGTCCCAATTTAGTAATAAATCCAGGAATGTTGTTGCAATAGACAAGATTTTTATCATCACTGAAGTATGGAGGAAGTCCGACTTCTCTTGTCTTGTGCGATAAGCTGTTATTTTAACTCCGGGTCCTAGACAATTATTTATCTTTAGCCTCGATGCTAGTAGTTCAGATGATTGCTTTGAAAGTATTGAGGTCTTTTATTAAATCAAATAGCTGTTCTTGAGTGAATTGCCTAATGTTTGAGATTCCTCCTTCATATTCATTTCCACTGCTAATCTGCTCATCTTCTTCAAATTCTTCACCATCTGACAAAGGAAGCGTGGGTAATGAGGTAAACACTGGTATAGGAATGTCTTCACAGTATGGCACAGGCCGTCTTGCAGATTCCAAATCAGAATACTTTCACTTCCCTTTCTTGTATCGATTGAAACCTTTAATGTTAACAACACAAAAATAGCAATCATCATGATGGTTCTTTGGTTGTCTCCACACCATTGGCACACCAAACTTTAAACTTTCTTTTTCTATTTTTCAACTGTTGCAGGCTCTCTGCACAGATTTTTCAAACCTTGTGTGGGGCCCAAACCTTTTCTTGGAACCAAGTTTCATCCCAAAATATGCAAGACATTCCTTCTTAAAAAATTCAGTGATGTTTTTCCTTTGTGATTCTTGAGTATATTCATCACATATATAACAGAAGTAATCAGCTTTGTGTAAACAGTTTCTGCTTGAAGAACATTTTTATATGTAAAGAAAAGAAAAAAAATACAAATAATATATTTAACTACCAATACGTGTCTGATAAAAATAAAAGTAATATATATATATATATATATATATATATATATATATATATATATTTATATATATATATATATATATATATATATATATACTATATATATATCTTTCTTTACTTATATATATATATATATATACATATATATATATATATATATATATATATATATATATATATATATATATATATATATATATATATATGTATATAATAATATATATATGCTGCTATATAATATATTCATAATATATATATATATATATATATGCTTATATATATATATATATATGTTCATGTATATATATATATATATATAATATAATAATAATAATATATATATATATATAACAATAATAAATAATATATATATATATATATATATATATATATATATATATATATAATAATAATAATATATATATAATAATATAAATAATAATAATATATACGTATATATATATATATATATATATATATATATATATATACAATATGTATATATATATAACAACAATAATATATATATAATATATATATAATATATATAATATATATATCTATATATATATATATATATATATATATATATATATATATATATATATATATATATATATATATATATATATATATATATATATATATATATAATTTGATAATATTGTACTTATAATATATATAAATAATAAGAATATATATATATATATATATATATATATATATATATATATATATATATATATATATATATATATATATATATATATATATATTGTAACGCCACAATGGAGTCTAACCTTAATATGGATCGCCTCCACTCTGATGAACATCTAGTTGATAACTGAGATCTGGACCTGGATAATAAGTAACCAAAACAACACAAATCCAAATAGCAGATATCAAGAGCTTTATGCCACTCCTTCCTAGTTTTATAATGACCACAGAACAATATGGGACTGAAGGACCCCTACGTGGTTTCAAGCAAAAATGAAGTGACTTTTAACTCTCAAAGGTCAACACAAGACTAATACGGTGCATGGGGTTCAAGACACGACAACACGTATATATGAAAATATTTATTAAATAAATAAGAAAAATATCACCTTGGTTCCAATTAAAGAATAACGTCGAATCCTATATCTCCAATCATATAATAAATTATTATATGACTGAAATATATAGCAAACGACAAACAAATTATTAAACTAAACAATATCAGATAATGGAAAAATATTAGCAATAGATCCATTCCTATACTTCCGATTGT
>JABUQX010109412.1:7500-10000 GCA_015478945.1 Trachelipus rathkii
ATATATATATATATATGAAATATATATATATATAATAATATATAATATGTAATAATAATAATATATAATATAATATTAATAATATATATATATAATATATATATATATATATATATAATAACTTAATATAAAGATTAATAATAATAATAATAATAATAATATATAATATAATAATAATAATAATATATAATAATATATAATATATATATATATATAATAATAATAATAATATAATAATAATAATATATAATATAATATATATATATAATATATATATAATAATAATATATATATAATATATATAAATGTTTAAAAAGGATAATAATATAGAAAATATAATAATAATAATAATAATAATAATAATAATAATAATAATAATAATAATAATAATAATAATAATAATAATAATATAAGTAATAATAATTATATATAATAATAATAATAATAATATATCTATATATATAATAATAATAATAATAATATATATATAATATATATATATATATCTCTCTACTCTATATATATATATATATATATATATATATATATAATTCACTCCATTATATCTTATAAATTTTTTTTTTTATGTTCGTACTTATGCTAAAATTTGCGCGAGCAAAATTTTAGTCAAAGTGAAATGATATATAAACCCTTCCTGTTGATATACTCTTCAGTCAGATACTGAGTCAGATTAAATTAACAACAAGAAGAATCAGAAGAAAATCTCACTCAAGATACTCTCTCCAGAAATCCTCCCGGCAAGAAAGATAAATTTCAAGGAAAAGGCTGCGACTTGAATTTCGATCACAAATTTTCGCTTTTAAACGAAGAGTCAGAGGCAAGTTTGAAAAACGCACTGGAAAAGGCTGCGACTTGCAATTCGCCTACAAAGAGTATCTCAACAGAAGGGACTTTTGTTACTTTTATACTTTCATTGCATATTTTACTTATGTTGAATAAAAACATCATTTCAAATATGGATTTCTAAATTACCATCCTCTTATATAGGGTGCTTGCTCTTAAAGAAGCCACCAACTTAGCGAGTCCGACCCTATATAATTGGTGAACCCGGAGAAGAACACCCATAACTTCACTCAGCGCCTTCTAAAAAAACAAAGAAAATGAAGAAAAAGAAAAAACTACAATAATACTAAAAATTCTCAATCAGAACACTCGGAGAAAATGACTCAAGCAAATGAACATTATCAAAACGAACTTCAATTTTCATTTTTAATAAATTTTGGATTATGGTCTTCAGCTTTTCACAACTATCACAGTTCGAGGATTCATCGCTAGACATATGTAACTTCCTAAATTTCAAGCAACTTCGTCTCTACATATGTCAAGCAATGTTTCTCTCGTAACTACAGCTTTGAAAACCATTTACGTGCGCATTGATCAAATCATGGATACATTAAAAACGTCTTATATTGGACCTTTCCTTGGATTCAACGGTTCGTTCGATGTGGCCTATTTAACTTGTGAATAATTCAATTGTTTCATATCCATAATTATGTATAAACATTTTTGTACTTTTATACATTTAAATGTTTGTATGTTTGTTTATATCTAACGGATATAACCAAATATGCTTGTGTTTAAATGCACCTTTTATTTTCTGTATATATAACATTGTATTTTTATGTATTCAAATATTTGTATGTATGTTTAGATCTTCGGATGTAACCATATATGCTTGTATTTGAATATTTACATTTCATGTATACTATTTTTGCCTTCAAATGTTTGTATGTCTACTTATGTCTTCGGACATAATTAGATATGCTTTCATTTGAAAGTATTTTATGTATGTATTTTACTTATTCTTTTTACCTCATTGACATGTTTTATATGTTTGTGCGCATTGTCAAATGCCCACAAATATGTATACATTTGAATGAAGGTTAATTTTATATCTTGTATAATTATTATAACATACTTTCTCACTCCGTGTTTAGCGCAGGAAGTAATGTAGTACTCCATTATAACTTTGTAAAAATTTTAATTTATGTTCGTACTTATGCTAAGATTTGCGCGAGCAAAATTTTAGCATAAGTCGAAATGAAATAATATATAAACCCGTCCGTTTGAGATACTCTTCAGTCAGTCAGATACAGAGTCAGATAAAATTAACAATAAGAATCAGACTCAAGATACTCTCTCCAGAACTCCTCCAAACACCACTTTTGGCAAGGGAGGTAAATTTATGGAAAAGTCTGCGACTCCGAATTTCGATCACCAATTTTCGCTTTTAAACGAAGAGTCAGAGGCAAGTTTGAAAAACGCACTGGAAAAGGCTGCGACTTGCAATTCGCCTACAAAGAGTATCTCAACAGAAGGGACTTTTGTTACTTTTATACTTTCATTGCATATTTTACTTATGTTTAAATTCATCATTTTAAATGGATCTTTAAATTACTACCATCCTCTTATATAGGGTGCTTGCTCTTAAAGAAGCCACCAACTTAGCAAGTTCAGCCCTATATATATATATATATAT
>JABUQX010109412.1:15000-17500 GCA_015478945.1 Trachelipus rathkii
ATTTAGAACTCTAGACCATTTACATCATCCTCCCTATTCAGCTATAAATGCTCATTCTCTTCAGGAAGGCCACCATATACAGGATACCAATTTTGGAATATTGTCCCAAACTGAGGAACCCGATCTTCAGTTGTTAGAATCCTTGTATATTTGGCATCTCAAACCGACCTTAAATGAAAATCTAAATTTTAACAGTCTTTTAATACTGAAGTGAGATTTTGTTTTAATTAAGAACTCTTTACTGCATAATATTGTAATCATTAATTTATCTATATGATTTATTTATTTTAACTTTATATTATTTTAATTATTATTGATGTTATATAATATTTTTATTTAAAATTTTATCATTATATTGTAAACCTTGAAAATGGGAAGAAGTATTCTTGCCCGAAACTAGTCGGCTAATAAATTATTTAAAATGTTTAAATTCGTTTTGGTGATGCTAGTATTATGTAATAATATATATATAATAATAATAATATATGTATAATAATAATAATATATATAATAATATAATAATATATGTATATATATATAATATAAATATATATATATAATATATATAATAATAATATAATATATATATATAATAATAATAATAATAATAATATATATATATATATATATATAATATATATAATATATATATATTTATAATAATAATAATAATAATAATAATAATAATAATAATAATAATAATAATAATAATAATAATAATAATAATAATAATAATAATATAATAATAATAATATATATATGAATATATATAATATATATATATATATCATAATAACAATAATAATAATAATAATATATATGTGTATAGTAATAATAATATAATAATAATATAATAATAATAATAATAATAATATGTATATATATAATATATATAATAATATAATAATATATATATATATAATATATATATGTATATATATACGTATATAATAACATATATATATAATAACTCAACTTCTGCATCCTCAACCACTAACCAATAATAATAATAATATATATGAAAATATTTATTTATAGAAAAAAAAATAATAATAAAATCTATATAATAATAATATATAATAATAATATATATATATAATATATATATATATATATATAATAATATATATATATAATATAATATATATATATATATGAATAATAACTAATGATAACGATAATATAATAATAATAATAATAATAATAATAATAATAATAATAATAATAATAATAATAATAATAATAATAATAATAATAATAATAATAATAATAATAATAATAATAATATATATATTATATCATGAACTGTTTCTTATGTATTTCGGTACGCTGAAAACGAATATAACCTCCAAATTTGAACAACGGGCTTAGTTTTTTTGTAATTTTACATATTTCATAAACTAACAATATAATTCACAGAGTGTAAAATGTCTTGTTTTGTTTAACTATTTTCTTGCGATTTTATGAAAAAAAGGTGATCGCCAGCAATATAAAGCGTATAATAAGTAGGAACCAAAAAATAGATAAAATAAACGCCAAACATGATAAAACATGTTTAGCGAACTCGATAAAAATAAACCTCGGTCCGACGTTTTTCATGAGTCATTTGCCTTCAGTTTGTATCTGGACGTTGAATGTGAAGTGTGTGATATTAATATATTGTTGATTATATATATATATATATATAATATATAATAATATATATATATATATATATATATATATATATATATATATATATATATATATAATATATATATATATATATATATATATATATATATAATAATAATAGTAAAAAAAAATAATATTATATATATATAAAAAAAAATATATATAAAAATATATATATATATATATATATATATATATATATATATATATATATATATATATAAATAACATGTATATATAATAATAATATATATATATATCAATTTTAATAATAATATATATATATATATATATATATATATATTTATGTAATAACAATAACTTAATATATATATATGTATATATAATAATAATAATATAATAATATATATATATATATATATATATATACCCGTATTACCAGAGTGCAGGACGCATTAGATACCTTAATTAAAATGCCACGAAATTGTAAAAATGATCCAAACAAATTTTGTTACATTTGTGGTGAGGTAACGTTGAAGTCCCGAATGAGGAGTATTACTCCCTCATATTTGCTGTGCGTCTTGTGTAACATTACTTAGTGGTTGGCTTAACGGACAGTCCAGACATATGCCATTTGCAATTCCAATGGTATGGAGGGAACCAAAGGATCACGCAATGGACTGTTATTTTTGCATTACAAAAATTGCTGGAATAACAATCAAGACCAAGAAGACCATTAAATATCCAAACCTACCTTCGGCTATTAGGCCTGTTCCTCACAGCGAAGAGCTTCCTATCCCTGCACCACCTGAAAATGTGAATCTCCTGTCAGAAAACTCCGACGAAGAAGATTTACAATTACGTC
>JABUQX010109412.1:22500-25000 GCA_015478945.1 Trachelipus rathkii
GAAATCCATATTTGAAATGAGGTATTTATTTAACATAAGTAAATATTCAATAAAAGTAAAGTAATAAGTCCCTTCTGTTGAGATACTCTCTGTAGGCGAATTGCAAGTCGCAGCCTTTTCCAGTGCGTTTTTCGAACTTGCCTCTGACTCTTCGTTTAGCGGCGAAAATTGGTGATCGAAATTCGAGTCGCAGCCTTTTCCTTGAAATTTACCTCACTTGCCAGGAGGATTTCTAGAGAGAGTATCTTGAGTGAATTTATTTCTTTTGATTCTTGTTAATTTGATCTGACTCTGTATCTGACTGACTGAAGAGTATCTCAAACGGACGGGTTTAAATATTATTTCATTTTGACTTATGCTAAAATTTTGCTCGCGCAAATCTTAGCATAAGTACGAACATAAATTAAAATTTTTTACAAAGTTATAATGGAGTGCTACATATATATATATATATATATATAAAATGAATTTATATATACATATATATATAAAAATATTTTATATATATATATAATATATATATATATATATATATATATATATATATATATATATATATATATATATATATAATATATATATATATATATAAAAATATAAATATACTATATAAATATATATATATATATATATATATATATAATATATATATATATATATATACTATATATATATATATATATATATATATATATATATATGTATATATATACTATATATATATATGCTTCAATAACATATATATATATATATAACAATAATATATCAATAAAAGAATGGTAATATCGGCTAAAATTATTTTAGTTTCATTGAGATATATGATAAAAAATGACACAGTTTGTTAATATATATTAGCGAACGTAGTCATTTGTGCCGAGAAATCCTTAGTTACTCGTCTTTACAATATATGACAGTGAAATATATATATATATATATATATATATATATATATATATATATATATATATATATATATATATATATATATATATATATATATATATATATATATATATATATATATATATATATATATTTTTATATAAAATGCATATATATATGTATATATATATATATATACATATATATATATATATATATATATATATATATATATATATATAAATAAATCTTTCATATATATATCTATATATATATATATATATATATATATATATATATATATATATATATTAATGAAAGCTTGAGTGTAAAGTGCAGCTGACCCACAACACTTATCAAAAAAGCAAAAAGTGAACCAAGAGTAAGAAATTGAGTATCTCGCCATACGGAGGTTTAAATTTCTTTAAATTAAAATTGCTTCTGATCGGGGTTTTAGAACATCTTCCCTATTGGGTTTAAGTTAAAAAATCGAGCAAAATACGGAGTGAGAAAACCAGAAGAGAAGGAGCAAGAGTGTCAAATCTTAGGTCACGAAAAGTGGACAGGGAAATGGTGAGGCTGTGAATTTAGACAAGTTGAGAAAGCTCTTTATAACGAAATTTTTTACTAGAGGGTAAACAAGAATATTGTTCATTGCAATGACATGAAAATATTTATTGCATATTGCATATTTCTAATCTTGTGTATGCTTGTATATAAATATATATAAATTTTATATATATATATATATATATATATATATATATATATATATATATATATATATATATATATATATATATATATATATATATATATGTATATATATATATATATATATATATATATATATATATTTATATATATAAAATATATATATATTTATTTCATATATATATTTATATATATATATATATATATATATATATATATATATATATATATATATATATATATATATATATATATATATATATATATATATATATATATATATATATTTATATATATATATATATATATATATATATATATATATAATAATATGTATAATATAATATAATAATAATATATAATTTGTTTATATATTGATAAAAAAAATAAAATATAAATAATGTATTTGTTAATATATATAGATATATATATATATATATATATATATATATATATATATATATATATATAATAATAATAATATATATAATAATAATAATAATATATATATATATAATAATAATATATATATAATAATAATAATAATAATAATAATAATATAATAATAATAATATATAATAATAATAATATATATATAATATATAATAATATATATAATATATAATATATAATAATAATATATATAATAATATATATATAATAATATAATAATAATATATATATATATATATATATATAATATATATATGTATAATAATAATAATAATAATATATAATATATATAATATATATAATAAATATAACTTAATAATATATATATATATATATATATATATATATATATATATATATATATATATATATATATATATATATATATATATATATATATATATATATATATATATATATATATATATATATATATATATGCAGTTATATA
>JABUQX010109412.1:35000-51875 GCA_015478945.1 Trachelipus rathkii
TGTGATTACGAAAAAACAAAATGGTGAGAAACCAATTTCGGAAATCGGAGATAACGGTGCTGCTGACGAAGAGAGAGATGAAGAGAATCTCGGGGTGAATGAGGGTAGTAATGACGAAGGTCATAATCCAGATCAGGCCAACGGAGGGGGGGCGGAGATGAAACGCCCATAACCCAAGAAGGAGGACACGCTCCCCCAGGGACTTCCCCCATCCTAACTCCTGTGAACCCAAGGGCCAGTCAGAACCCCGACACCGCTCTTCTTAGCCAAGCATCCCAGATAGTAAGGGAGGGACCCCCTCCCCCACAGGTCGAGACTCCACCATACATGCAAAAAGCGGTTGCACTGGACAATACATTGAACCTACAGCTCAAGCCTACTACTGCTGACACTGCCGTTAGAAAGAAACCTCGCAGAAATTGGGGTGGGTTCGAACCACACAACCTCAATGAAAGCAAGTGGGAAGGTGCAGAAAATACGAACACCTCCCCATGGGGACCTTGACGGCCCCACCGATCCAGAAACCAAGCCCATAGGATCGCCAAACCCTGCTGGCCTAACAACGCTCAACAAAAACACAACCAACGTCTCACAGGAGGAGTATGGGACTAACAACCAACGAAAGTGCCCCAGCAGGACAGAACATGTCAGAATTATGGTTTTTTACCAACGGGGACGATGCCCCCACCTCCTTATTATACAGGCATGCCACCTGGGAACTACAACATGCCTAACCAACAATATCCCATGCCTAACCAACCATATCCTTATCAGGGGACATGGCAAGGTTACCCTTATATGCCTCCACAACCATTAGTCCCTTATTATCCGACTAATTTGTTTAACACCGCTTTTCCCACGATTCCAGAGAATTTGAAATTATTTGGCAAACATTTAAAAACCAGAACATGGAAAGGTATCTTGTACCCAGACTTCGTCACCTCTTTGAATGAAAAGCTAGATGCTTTAGGCCCACTAACTGAAAGTCAAAAGATCACTTTTGCCAAGTCTGCTATATCCTCAGACCAAAACAGCGAAGCTAGGAAATACATTCTGAGAGAAAATAGTTTTTCCAAATTCACTAAATTGGCAGATTTTCTCACCCAGTTAAAGACTTATCTACAGCCGGAAGAAAAGAAAACGATTTTCGAGCTCTGGTTGGACTTCTTAGAATATAGAAGAGAGAGAGACTCAATCTTTACTGATTTTGTGTTAGAGTTGAAAGAACGGCTATATAAATACCAGAGCCGCCTCCACGATTTAGATGATAAGGCAATGTTCAATTCAAGGCAGATAAACATCTTGGTTACTGGGAAGATCATTCAGAACGTGAATGAAAGGAAAGATGGAGAGAGATTACGAGAGAAGATCCTTAGGGTATTTGATACTGAGATGAGCTTAAATGAATTGATAGAAAAGTTATCTCAAATTTCCAATGGAGCATTATTGAAAGATGAGTATAGAAGGCCAAATGAAGGCCGCCCTACTAAGGTGTTTTGGGCCAAAGGAGAATCGGGAGGGAGACAGGGGGTTGGAGTTAATAATTCATACAGGGAACCAATGAAGCCAAGGTATGAGGAGAAGGGAAGAGAGGAGGCGAGACCCGATTACACTCCTCAAAGGAGGGGAGAGGAGGTGAAACCCAGCTATACTCCTCAAAGGAGGAGGGATGAGGTGAAGTTGAGTAATACTTTTCAAAGGAAAAGAGAAGAGTTGAAGACAGGGTATGCCACACCGAAGTTTAAGGGCTTCCTAAAGAAGATGTCCGCCCAGGAGTTAAGAGAACATCCTGTGTGCTTCTTTTGTGAGACGGTGGGTCACTCGTCCCAAGCTTGCCGCTGGGAATGGCCGTACTGCCGAGAATGCATGGCATACCACCGAAGGGGGTCACAGCCTAAGTGTAGAGGAGCACCGCCCTGGAGGCCTACCCCAGAAACCCCGCTGATGTTCACTCCATACAACAGCAAGTTCGATATGGAAAAAGGGATAAGAGCGGAAAAGCCAGAGTCTTACAACCCAGGCCAGCGAGGGCCCAGGACCTTCTCCAAGAAGAAGAAAGGGTCCAAGCCCCCGGATGGGAAGGTAAAGACCAACGCGAGAGTGTATATGGCTGAGAGCCAGCCGAGAGATTTCGAGGTGAATGAAGAAGTGGAGTATGATGATAGGATGTATGAAGAAGAACTTTCTCATCCTCAGGGTAGGATAGAGAATGAAAATTTTTAGAATCAGGCAAAGAGAAGAAACGTGTGAAGAAAAAGTTTAAAGATAGAGAGAAAAGATGGGAAGCTAGGCGAAATAAACAGAAAGAAAAAGAAGTCGCGCAGCAACCTTTTAGACTGGGAAGACACTTTTACACCAATATCTACCTTGCTCCATCTTTAAGTAGTAGGCAGACGAAGACCAAAGTTTTGGTTGACACAGGTTCTAGTGTCAGTATCGTCACCGCCCGGCGGCTCAAACAATTGGAAAAGGAGGGAAACTTTAAAGCAACCCTCCGTAAGACCGATTTAGTAGTACAGGGGGTGAACAGTAAGCCAACGGTCTTAAAAGGAGAAATACAACTATACCTTCGCCTACATAAAAAGCATTACCTCACTACATTCCAAGAGTGATTAAACGATGGAGAGAATAGTGGGATATTCTTTTACGGTGCAATGTCTTTTGTCTAACCATTCCCATAACTTTTGAACTCTTTTACTGCCACAGATGTTCTATCAAGGAGGATAAGAGGTAGACATTCCGATCTTTGCCGATCCATCGGAATTTATTTGGTTAGAGAAGTTTCTGGAGGAAATCTTAGAGTAATAAGGGACCTCAAGAAAAAGGAGGAGCAGTTGCCCCCGGCCCGAGGGTCGAGAGGGGGGGGAACAAAGGATTCGAACCAAATTTTCGCTAAACCAACCGCACGTGCTGCGGATAAGCATCTTTTTCCTAAAGAGGCCGCCTTGCCAGTTAAAAACGTCACGTGCTGCGGAAAAGCATCTTTTTCGTAGGGAGGCCGCCTTGCCAGTTAAAAACGTACGCAACGCGGAAAAGCATCTTTCTCATAGGGAGGCCGCCTGGTCAGTTAGAAACGTACACGCCGCGGATGAACCTCGCTCCTATAGGAAGGTCGATTTGTCTACATCCCAAGGGGGGAGGACAACCTCTTCAGTTCGAACTTCGAATAGGCAGCAAGTGCCTAAAAATGGAAAAGGACAGGGAAACTTGCCTTGAGAAGGAGAAGCCAAGGGAGCCAGACAACATGAAAAGGCGACCAGTGGGCTACCGGGAACCCACCCCTCCACTCTCGCCAGCCTGATTCCCGAGGGCAAGCCCAGACTTCAAGCACACTCCCTCAGCTATGGAAGAAAATTTGGGCCAACCCGAAGATTTGGAAATTCTAGGAGAGCATGGACCATGGAGAGATGGTTATTGTGATGAGGATGAAGAAATTTATGATAAATGTTTAAGGTAATTGAGGAAGACTGTTTTACCTAGTCAATCATGCGGATACCTAAAACTCCGACCTGAAACTCAAGATGATTTTGAGCTGGAGCGGAGGTGTTTAATGACACCAGCTTTCACCATGGGACCACTGTATGTAGCAAACACAATTAGTCCAGTGAGGGATAACACGGTTATCCTCAGTTATATCAATTTGAGTGACCAATTGATTAGCCTGCACAAAGGTGCGACCATAGGAGAAGGGTATCCGATAATTAGCAAACAGATCAAGAGAGGCACAGACGTAAGAGGACACCAGAGAACAGTTTCTTCTAATGTAGCCACCTGCTCAAAAGGTCTCACGAAGACAGAGTTAAGGAGGGTGTACAAAGAGATTATAGAAGAGAAGATGTCAAAAGAGGATGCAGAGAATTGTCTTCTCGAAAACCCAGAGTATCTGGAGGAATTGCTAGAGCTCCTCATGGACTACCATGACGTATTGGCACTAGATGATGATGCTGTCCCAGTCTGTCCGCTTCAGAAATTTAAGATTGAGCTGCTACCCGATGCCCCTAAAGTAATCTTTCGAAAACAGTACCGATTACCGCACCGGTACTTGCAAGACATCGATGATTTCACCGACTCTGCACTGAAAAAGGGGTACATCAAAGCAGGGTACAGCCCCCACTCGTCACCGTTACTCGTGGTGGCTAAAAAGAATAGTTCAAAGCCTAGAGTGTGTTTGGATTACAGGTATCTCAACTCCCATAGCGTTCAAGACGTGTTCCCTCTGCCTTCAATCGACGAGATTTTTACGTCCCTAGGGGGTAATACCGTGTTTACATCCGTAGATTTATTGGACGCGTATAACGCCTTAGAGATAGAGGAGGAGACACAAAAGCTGATGGCATTTAGGACAAGGAAGGGCCTTTGGTGTCCCACTCGCTTGATGTTCGGACATGAAGAATGCCCCAAGCAATTTATGCCGCACCGATGACAAATGGCCCTTGAAACCAACCTCTTAGGACCGCGTCGCACAAGTCTATTCTAGACGACGTTTTGATCCTGGGCAGGAACGTGTGAAGGGAACACTTTGAAAATTTGAGGAAAGTACTCGCTGCTTTCAGAGAAAATAAGGCTCTGAGAATAAATTATCAAAGGTAGCTTCCTACATCAGCCGTTTTGTACCTGTGGATTCAAATAGAGAAGAGAATGGAATGTAGCCCAGATCCGGGCCAAGGTAGAAACAATTGCAAGAGTTTCGTCGCCTCCGTACAAATGTGAACGGAGACAACGAGTCGTACTTGGTTTCTTCTCTTTATTTTCGCTTTCCTCACTAAAGGACTTTCGCCGCAGTAAGCACAAGCCTTTGTCGATCTGATAAAGAACAAATGTTCCTTTCCTTTGGACGAAAAAACAACAACAAGCTTTCGACACTTTGAAAGAGAAACTAGTGGTGCAGCCACAACTAACTTTTCCTGATTACAGCAAAGAATTCTTCGTGAATACAGACGCCAGTAATTACGGAATAGGAGGAGTGTTGTATCAACTGACAGATGAAGGGAAAGAGAAGCCCTTATCTTTCGTGTCCCGGACACTCAGGGGCAGTGAGTTGAATTATGATACGATCGAAAAGGAATGTTTAGCCGTGGTGTTCTGCTTGCAGAAGTTTAAGAACACCATCTTCGGCTATAAGGTCACTATCATCACCGACAACCAACCTCTCTGCTTTATTTTCCGAAATAAACAGCAGACCGGCCGTTTAGCTCGATGGAATCTCTTAGTAAACAGTTTCTCACCTACCATAGTGTATAAGAAAGGAAAGAATAATGTTGCCCCAGACTATCTGAGTAGGCATCCGGCATCTAATGTGTTCCTGGTCAAAGAAACAGCGAAAACAGAGAGAACAGAGAAAGTAGAGAGAGCAGAAACAACAGAAAAGTTCCCGCGAATCGATTTCGCGTTGAGTCGGGAAAATTTCATCAAAGAACAACAGAAATGTCCCCGTGTAGGGGAAAATTGGTAAAATGGGCCGAAGAGAATCCCAATACACACCCACACATCTTAATAAAAGGCATCTTACACTACGCTGTGGAAGCAAAACCTTATCTTGTACATGTTCCAGATAGTATGATTTACAGTGTGATCGACCAGTGCCACGCTTCACTAGCTGGTGGACACGGTGGTCAGCAAAGAACTGAAAAGAGAGTAGAGGAGAAATACCATTTCCCTGGCGTTTCAATAAGTTAGTCAACGTGAATACTGTAGTCAATTGGTTTGTCGTGCGCCAGAAACTAAGGGTCCTAGACCCCCTGTCGCAGAGATTAATAGATGGCCGCTGCCGTACACACCTTTCTCACGCGTTCATGTTGACAGTATTGGAAAATTACCTTCTTGTACAGGATCAGGAGCCAAATACATCTTGATTTCGCGACGTTTTTGACACTAATATGTTCGAAATTTAGTGCCTTGTAAGACCGAGAACGAGCGAAGAATGTGCCAGAGCACTACAAGAGAGGGTCATATGTAGACATAGTGCCCCTCAACTGCTTGTCTCTGACAATGCCTTGGAATTTACGAGCCAGGTGTTTAAGGACCTATGTAAGGCGTGGAGGATAAAGAAGATAGAGATTTTGCCTTACAAAGCATCCCAAAATGGCGTTGTAGAAAGAATAAATGCTGATATTGAATCTTTCTTGCGACACTACGTGAATGCAAACCACCGAGATTGGGATAAATACCTGAGCTTTGCCCAAATCGCTATCAATTCCGCGTATAATCGATCTATAGGATCTTCACCCCACTTCCTGTTACATGGTTACATAAAGAGGCTCCCTTACGAGATGCCTGATTATGTATCACCCTTTGTGAATAAGTCAGAGAAAATGAGATTCATTTCGGACGAAGTAGATACGATAGTAGAGAGGATCGATTATATAAGAGATTTGGCAAGAGAGAAGTTAGAAGCGGAAACCACAAAAACTTTGGAGCAACAACATAAAAGGGCCAAGCAAAGAGAGTTCAAAATAGGAGATTACGTCTTCGTCAGAGCAGTCAAACCGCCCCATCAAAGTTCGAAGCTATGTCCCAAGTTTGACGGGCCATATATGTCCGATGTTTAAGAGGACCTAACAAGTTGATGGTGTGTTGTTTACATTCAGCCAAGCCTTCCCTGTCACATGTAGACGAACGTTAAGGTTGCCCAGCCGAAAGTTCACGAGTCCACACGTTTGACTTTATGACGATGAAGTTGGAACCCCACGCAGTGAAAAATGTTAGCTCCAAAGAACAAAAAAGGGAAAGAATGGAGGAAAGACAACAGAGAAGAGACCCAGGACCTTTTCCGAGAAAGAAGAGGAAGAAAGAGGAGAAGAAGAGGAAGAAGACGACGGAGCAGAAGAAGACGAAGAAATAGAAGAAGTAAATGAAGTGGAAAAAATTTCTCTCCCACAGATCAAATGCGTTCCCAATGATTCTTTTCGCAATTCCCATGACGCCACAAAATCAGTCCGGACAAGTGACTTTCCAATTCGCCACCACCACAATCTCAGCAAGGGCATTACAACTTACTCTATTCCCCCACCTCAGCCGGTACCGAGTAGTACGAATTCTTGGAGCCATCCAACTCCCGTGCAACAACCGACCCCAGTGGAACCCGTAAGAGAAAGTAAACCCGTGGAAGAAAGAAGATTTAGCGATGAGATTGTAGAAAGAAGAAGGTACAGCGATGTAGTCGCCGGAAGAGCTCGTCCAGACGTTGAATTTAAGTGTTCCACTCCAAAGATTGACTTCCCAAAAACTCCATCCAACACTGCGGTGCGGAGAAAGGAGTTTAGACCATCTTTATCCCCTATTCAGCAAGAGATTTCCCTAGAAAACCCTGTTCAAGAAATTTCTCAGGAGCCACCAGCACACGAAGGTGAGGTGTATGGAGCCTATGGTGGAGCCCCTCCAAGAACATATTCCCCAGTGAAATCTCCAACTTCCACAGTAAAAGATGGCCACCACCCCATTCCCCCGGTCGTAGATACATCTCCTAAGGTATTCATCCCAGATAACAGAAAACAGGACCCCTCTTACAGGCCCCATAATCTGTTCACTGGTCCTAGAGATTCTACACCCCGAGTTACCCGAAGTCAAACAAGGATGAAGGAACAAGCTTTACAGCAACAGCCCGGAGCAAGTGACAACACGGAGACTACAGCGAAGACTCCTGTCCAGCCTCCACCTGTCGAATTGGATTTGAACACCACAGTCCGTGGAGGAAAAACTTGGTATTTGCCTCCTGGTTACTAGTTCATCCCAATTCTGTATATACTTCTGTATATTCCTAGATTTAAGAGAAAATTCTTTAGTTTGTAGAATGGATTCTTCTTATTCTTCTAGTCTAAGAAGGATACTTTTTAATTTTAAGAACTTGATGAAAGTACATTTCGCTTCGCGTCTGTACTAAATTTTTTTTTAGTTAAGAAATACTTAGTGGATTAGGAAAACCATTAGACTGGATTAGACGACGATCGTCATAATTTTAAGAAGAAATTAGTCGGGATTAATACTTATTCATAGGATATCTAATCTTAGAATTTAGATGTAGATTCGATAAATCTTAAGATAGATTAATTCAGTTCTAGTTTTACTCATTTTTATATATAAAGAAACCTTTTAAAAATATGTTTCACTCTCAGAACAAGGGGCGGGACAGCAATTTTTAAGACAAGTGATGCGTTCAACAAGACAAGATGGAGAATTATAACTGAATAAGTATACTCTCAAAAGAAGTAAAAGGAAGTAAGTAATAGCTCAGTTTGCACCTAAAGATATTAAGTTCAGTAAGTAATATCACTAACTAGTAAATAAACAATTAAGTATTAAGCAGTATACAACGTTGAGTTTAAAAAACTCCTACATTTAGATTTTAAGCCAACTAACTCGATTATAGTTAAGAAAGCATTTAGTTTAGTTAATAAAACGCGAACGCTTTAACTAACCAATTAATTTTAAAATATTAATTAAACATAGGCGACCTTTAAAAATTTCAAAACCAAGAAAAGTATAAAATATAAATATTTCAGAAATGAATTTCGGAATACCAGCTTTGTTGCTATTCATCATTGTATCAACATGCCAAAGCAACCTCATAAATGAAAAAGAAGAAACGAAGATTCTACCTGGTTTAGTTCTATATCGTACAGGAGAAGTCAACTTCATAGAAGGATACCTCGATCTTGTTATCTCCTTAGAATGTCCCACAGACATTAAAGAAACTATCATCAAGACGACTAAACTGGTAACCAACGTCAAAGAATCATTTCTACCATCGTTCGAAACCATGTTTCTAAATGTTTCAACACATCAACGGGCTCACCAATGGGAATTCAAACTTATGACCATTCGAGTAAAAGTGTTAGCCCAGAAATTGAACGAAGTAAGTGAACTGCCTTGGATCTCTGCAAGATCAAAAAGGAAGCGAGCCGCTTTTGAATTTGGAGGAGACGTCCTCAACATTCTTTTTGGCACTGCTACCGATAAACAGGTAAAACTACTTCGAAAAAAGATCAACATCTTAGGTAATTATGCCTCTACCTCAAATTTATTGATTACTGAACTAAAGGAACAGTTGAAAGCGAATACTCGTACTTTAATAAATTTCAGGGATAGCTTACAAAAATTGATAGAATTTCAGAATAGTCTAAGTGCTACGCACAATATAATAAACCAATTGGGAAGCATCAGGGCGTTAATAAATTTAATTGAACAAACCGTTCAGAACATCCACCAAATCCACCAAATTAGTGATAAATTCACTCCAACTCGCTAAAAACAAAATCACCAACTCACAACTTTTTTCTCCCATCTTCCTATTGCCTTTCATACTAGAAATGAACAAAGAGACTAAACTTCATACAGTCATTCCTCTAGAAACAAAAACTTACCAAACGTTTCTAACCTACTCTTGGACTATTCAATCTGCAACTAACCCCTACGAACTAATCACCTTAATTCCTTTTATCTCAATAGAGAAATTCGTTTCCTATAAACTAATACCTTTTCCTACCCACCTTCCTTTAAATAAATCACTAGTTCGAGTCATGTACAACGACCCCAATAATTACTTCTTTGTGAATTACGGTAACCGGAAATACACTTACCTCAAAGATTCAGCCCATGATCTTTGTAGACATTTAGGCCAACTAGCAGTTTGCCCCCAGTCCCAAGTGTTTGCTTCCATTGATGATCAGTCTTGTTTACTATCTTTAATCTTGAATTTCACTAATGACTTTTCACACTGCCCTATCGCAGAATATAAGTCTATAGAACCTTATACTGTCGCTTTAGGACACTTCACCCTTATTTCTTTTTCAGAAAAAACTAGGGCTTCGATTGCATGTGAGAAACCCAATTCTATCCAGCATGTCTATGACTATGTCTTTACTATTCCTCACGGATGTGCTTCATTCTCTTTTGCTAAGTTTCAGTTTCAAAACCCTATTCTCCTTGAAAAAGAACATGAACCCGTTCTTCCTTAATTTCTTATCTGCATCACGTTTATTCAACTGCTTATCGTCACGTTGACTTTACCTAAACATGTTCTTCTGTTCTGTTCCCTAAGTTTCAAACCTTAAAAGAAATTCATTGGAATCAAAGACTAGATCAATTAAATCAAACAATGCACCCTTTTACACCGTATTTTCCCCAGATAAAATTCATTCCATACATTGGAGGAGGAACTTCTGGCACGATCTTTTTCATCATAGTTCTTGTCATTGCGTATTTCGTTTGGACGAAAAGAGTATTTCTTTGCAATATGTGCCTGCCCAAAGCACCCATTCAAACTGAAAGCATCCCACTTCAGGCCATCCCAACATCTAACGTACGTATCCAACTAGCACCTGAAGATGCTCCTTTAAATAACTTGGTTCAGATAAGATCTCGACCCAGCTCCCCAACTCCTATCCAACGTTTGTCTTTACTTCCAAGACCTCCTATGCCTCCTCCTAACATTCGAGCTATTACTTCCTCTGAAAATCAAGCGACTTATTCGAATTAGAAAATCAATCCTTAAGTAATGATTTTTCCCGGGGAGGGGACCTTTATCGTACGTATAGTACTTTTAATTCGAAATGTATTCCATCTTTTAAATTAGATTCCAACATTTATAAATTAGATTCAAAAATACGTTCTGAAACGTTTTCTGTGAAATCAAAATCGATCGAAATAGGTCGCTTAGAAACAAAGACTTCCCGCCTTTCTCTTGCTCGTAAAGACGACGCAATAGAATTCCTGTACGGGTTTGTATGCCTGCATTGGAGGGTTGACTCATTTGCAATCCTACAAGGGCGTCTCAGTCGCTGCTTGCTTGGTAAACTGAATAGTTTGAAAGTGAAAACGCTTGTGTGAGAATATGGTTCTTTTCACCTCTCTACTGTCATTATATATATATATATATATATATATATATATATATCCTGTTAGTATTATAGCTATATATATAATATATATATATATATATATATCTGAAATATTCCTGTTGTTGCTTGATCCAAGTTTAACCTGGCTGGAAATTAATAAAATATGGTGAATCAGATATCGACCCCCACTCACCAATATATATATATAATATTATATATATATATATATATTACATACTTCATATAGATATATAATATATATATATATATTATATATATATAATATATACTGTATATAATATTATATGACATACTTCCGGTATCTTATAATTAACTTTACAGAGTGATAAACGTTTTTATATCTTAATATAAAAGAGTCAGCTCCATAGATCAAACTGAATGCTAAAACGTTATCCATTATGGCATTGACTGACCGATAAGAGGTATGTGTAAAAATGGTGAATATTCTTTTCAGTGTATCATTAAATTGTATATTTCTAATCTAACCATTATGTATTATTAAATGAAACATGAAAATATGAAATATGATTCTATTATTATTTAGATGAATAAGCCATCGAGGTAAAGTATTTAGAGGAATAAAGCCATCAGATAAAATATTTTAGATGAATAAGCCATCAGTGTTAAAATTATGTTTTTTGATGTGTATTGTTTTTATGTTTATGAATGCTAATCATGCAACCACATGCTTTTCAAGCAAATATGTATTTCATTAGTAATTATTAATACCTTCATTTTAATTCCAGCAATTAGATTTCTTTTTATGTATTTTTCTTATCAAAAGTTTATTATCCCTAGGTGTTCTTTATATGGATCTTGTTTTGTGATTTGAGTTTGTCTGTTAAAAGTCCCACATTGGGCGAAAATAAAGTATTGCTAGAAGACTTACTTCAATGCCCTTCTAGCTATAGATAGAAATAAAAAAACAAAAATAGATTACTATATATATATATATATAATATTATTATATATATATATTATACATATATATTATCTATTATATATATATATAATATCTATATTATATCTATATACTATATATAATATACTATATTTATATATATATATTTATATATATATATATAATTATATATATATATAATAACTTATATAATTAATACGATATATACTATATTAATAATATATATATAATATATATATATAATAATATATATATAATATAATATAATATATTATATATAATATATTATATATATAATTTATATATACGGTATATATATATATTATATATTATATTATTATATTATTATATATATATATATATAATATACTATATATATATATATATATTATATATATATATAATATATATATAAATATATAATATATTATATATATATACTATAATAATACATATAAATATACTATATATATATATATACCTATATATATTATATATATATATTACTTATATATATATATTCAATATATATAACCCTAATCTTTGCATATATATAGGCATATATATATAGATATATATATAGATATATATATATATATATATATATATATATATATTATATAATATATATATATATAGTATATATAATATATATATATATATCTATATCTATAATATATATATATATATATATATATATATATATATATAGTAATAATATATAATATATATAATATATAGTATATATTATATATATATATTAATATATATATATAATATACTATATATATAACCCTATATATATATTATTATATATATATATATATATATAATATCATATATATATATATATATATATACTATAGTAATATTATATAGTATATAATATAGGTAGTTATATAGTATATATAATATATATATATATATAAAATATATATATATATATATATATATATATATAACCCTAATTTTTGCTCTTGGTCTGAGACTCAGATGGCTTAAAGAATTCATCCTCGTAACTCGTTTAAGTATGCCAATACAACTTTATTCTAATTCCGTCTAAGGTGGAGTATGTGCCTATGTTTAACATCAAAACACTCCTGCTAACACGTCTCGGAATCTCCGATATTCCTAATTTTCGATGTTCTATGGCTTAAAATCTCTTCTCCCTTCTACTACAATAATCTTGTGCTTCTGCTACTGCTCTCCAGTAGTGCTAGGGTGCTAGGGTTGCCAAAAAATGCCAAAAAAATGCTAAAAATGCTAAAAGAGACCAAAATATTAACATGTTGCCAGATTTACAGCTAAATCTGGCCACCCGTTAAAAGGTACCCTCAAATATTAATATATATTATATATATATTATATTATTATATATAATATATATTATATATATATATATATTATATATATAATATATATATATATAATATATATATTATATAGTATATATATATATATATATATATATATATATATATATATATATATATATAATTATATTATAATATATTTTTTTTTTTTTCTTTTATTTAAAGTGCTGTTTTCTATCGTTTTGAAAATAAAATTAGTTTCTGTTTGCAATATATTTTTTTTAAGCCTTCTAGCCAAACAATATTTAAATAATTAGTCATTAACCGAGAGGCCTAAAATTTTAAAATTTGAATTATAGAATTTAATCTACATTATAAATTTTCTTTTTTTAAAATTTTTTAGCATCTTACGTTTGGCAAAACCAATTTCCCTCTTGCATTATAATTGTTTATGCACCCTTCTAAATACACTTTTCACCCAAAAGTATATTTAGACGTGGCCACCGTCTGGGCGCAAACGTTACATACGTCGTTTTCTTTCCAATTTTTGTAACTTTGTTCATAATCACGCCCTTGGAAAATTAAAATCTAAAATCTAATGACCTAAATGGTTTTTGCCGAAATTTTTGGTCATTTAACAAGAGGTCATATAAGTTTTAGAGTTCCGATAAAATTTAAAAGTATACTTTGAGCAATAATTTTATCGTATTCTTTTCATTTTAAGCTGCATGGTAGCCTTTGAGTTAATTTTATCGTAATTTTCTTTAAGCTGCACTGTAGATTTTGAGCAATAATTTTATCGCATTCTTTTCATTTTACGCTGCATGGTAGCCTTTGAGTTAATTTTATCGTAATTTTCTTTAAGCTGCACTGTAGATTTGGAGCAATAATTTTATCGTATTCTTTTCATTTTAAACTGCATGTTATATTTGAACCTATGTTATCGCAATCTTTACTTTAAGCTGCACTGTAGATTTTGAGCAATAATTTTATTGCATTCTTTTCATTTTACGCTGCATGGTAGCCTTTGAGTTAATTTTATCGTAATTTTCTTTAAGCTGCACTGTAGATTTTGAGCAATAATTTTGTCGTATTCTTTTCATTTTCTAACTTCTTTTCGCTATTTTCTCTTCGGAGCATAGCACGTCACTAAGAATTTTATCTACCTTTGATTTTGGGGATTTTACAATATATGTATTTAATTTTTTTTGATTTTTTTTTCATGATAAATATACGTTGATGTAATTTTATGTTATATATATATAATTTTTCTCTGCCACGTCAAAAATTTTTTTAACACTTTGTTATTTTTCCTCTTAATCCTCAGGTGTGGTAGAAGGTGGTATACTACACTCTTAGAAAAAAAGGTTCTAATGGGTTCCACTTAGAACCAATGGGTTCTAAGTAGAACCAGAGGGTTCTTCACGATGAAAAAGGTTTTCTCACATAGTGTTATGGTTCTCCACGATGCCAAAGGCTTCCATACGAACGAAAGGGTTCTAACAGTTTTTAATAAAGTTGATCGGTTTTACTTATTAAGGAATATATCTTAAAAATTTATTACGAAATAATGCTAAAATATTTGAAAAGTAAAAAATATATATGTTTTTAAAGCATCATACATAATATAAGTAAAAAAAAAATTGTTGTTAAAATTTTCCCTCCAATATTTATGCGAGCGTTGATTTGCAACTTTCAGTGTGGAAATATGGCGCTATGTATTGTCGCCTCAGCGAATCGTATTCGTCAAGGGCCTATTAAAGAGAGTGAAAAAAAAACATTTCTAAATATATAGTGAGTGAATGAAAGACAAAAACTGTTAAAAAGGTAAGGTACTTTAGGTTATTCTCCAATGTAGCTAAATAATTTAAATGATAGTTAAGCCTTCCATTATTCACCAGCTGCTATGCTATTGTATGTATAGGCCTATTCTTGACCAGTATTTGAATTTTTAATTAGAAATTATGGTATTAGTAATCAATAAGCTAATGATTCCCTATTTGTATATAACTCAAAATAACATAGAAATGCATTGTAATGAAATTGCTGCAATGGGTTAGTGAATATAAAAGGAAGTTATTTGATTACTTAATATAAATTGTTTTTATGATAAAGGATGAGAAAATTGATTTTTTTAATATTAAGCTATGTTGGTTTAGGATTTGTAAGTCTCTCTCTCTCTCTCTCTCTCTCTCTCTCTCTCTCTCTCTCTCTCTCTCCTACTCTCTCCTCTCTTCTCCTCTCCTCTCTCCTCTCTCAACAATGAGATGGGAAGTGGTGGAAATAGAACTTTTCCCATCAGGAAAATATTTCAGCTTAGCTGTGACACCTCAAACAGGCAATTCTTGCTCATATAGACCTGAATATCATATATATATATAAATATATATAATACTATATTATATAATATATATATCATATATATATATATATAATAATATATATAATATATAATATATATATTAATACCCATACTATATACTTATATGATATATATTGAATGGTAATACTGTTAGACAGCGACCCACACATTTGAGACCAAAGAATTTTCTATGTTCAAAAAAATTTCTAAGCAGAAAAACGTTAAGTTAAGTTTTTTAAGATAATTCTTTAGTGGCAAGCTTCTGGAATCATGCATAGTGGCAAGCGCTTCTGGAATTATGCCAGAAGCTATGCCTAAACAAATTGTATCTAAAAAAACGAGCTCTTTTACCTCTACTTTGGATATTTTTTTTGAACCTTAGAAAGAAAATTTCGCGTCGTTCAAAATGTGTGGTCGCTGTCTACAGTATTTACCCACAGTTATATATATATATATATAGACTTATATATATATAATATACTATATATATATTATATATATAAATATATATATAATATATATATATATATTATATATATACTATATACTATAATATATTGATGTATCGAATGGGCAAATTTTTGACATCCGGCAGATGCGGCATGTGAGATTTCTAAACATCTGCGGATTGTTTGATTTTTACATCCGCGGATGCGGAGGTTAATGTCACATCCTCGCGGATGCGGATGTCAGCACAAAATATATATATATGTATTATCATATATATATTATATATATTATATATATTATTATAATATAATATATAATATATATATAGTATTCATATATATATAATTATTATATATATTAATATAAAAATATATATATAATATATAAATATACACTAATATTATATATATATATATATATATTATCACTTACTATTAATATATATACTATAATATATATAATATATATACTATATAGTATATATATAATATATTATTACTATATATATAATTATATATATATTAGTATATATATATATACATCACTAATATATATAATATATATTATATATATATATATTATCATATATATATATATATATATAATCAATATATATATATATACTATATATATATATATATAATACTATATATATATATAATATATATAATTATATATATATATATACTATATATTGTATTCTATATATATATTTCAAGTTTTAGCCACTTCAATGAGTTGAAAGTTTCCAGGATGCTGGACTAAGACCCAACTCGCTTTGCATCTCACCATCCACTTTCCCCAACCTCCAACCCATCAAGTGGCTTACCAAAAAATTATGCTCTTAACTTTGAAGTCATAATTTCTACTAATGCTCAAAATTTATATGAGGTAAATTATGCTTTAATAAAAAAGGTTTTTTCTGCTTTCTGCCACAGAAGTCGCAACGCTAATCCTATCATCTCTCTCTTT
>JABUQX010109413.1:5000-35000 GCA_015478945.1 Trachelipus rathkii
TATATCCACTATATTAGGGATATATAATATTAGTGTTGCACCCGATACGACAATCTGAAATGTCATAGTTATATAAGTGGTAAACCTGATTAGAAAGATTGGCCTAATTGCTATGGAGCTAAAAAAAAACAAAATATGTGGAACAGTTACTAGGGATTTGTACCCTCACAGCGATATATGAAAACATATGTTAGGAGCAATTTCGAACACATTTAATTTTTATTTAGAGATATCAATGCGCTACAAGAGAGATATCTTGTTTTGGGTGGCATAGATCGTTTTTAAAGTCAGGTAGCATATCCAATGAACAAGATAATGGAATCAAGAAAAATCAATTTCCTTTTTGGAGACTTGGAGCAAACTTTACGAAACAGTATTAAATTAACCACCTATCATAAAGATGCCTTCACGTTGCTTGCCATAGCAAGCTTTATATTGTGAAATGCTAAGTAAAATACTGGATCCATGCTACAGAGGCAAATTTCTGCACACAGCTAAATGATATAAAATTTCCTACTGCGATACGACATTAGTCAGTTTAGCAGTTTGTTTGACGAAAGTTTGGCTGCTACTGAAATGTGGCCATACTGGTTTTAAAAATTTTCCATATAAGATTACATTTATTATAGATTATTTAAGTGAAAAATGGGCACAAATTAACATCATTAAGGTATCTCTATATTTTGATTAGAACTTCATGGTTACAGAGTGAAGGTAAATCAAAATAACTAAAAATTGCACAAAAATGTTAGCAATGACAGAATAATTTTTTAAGAAAGAGATAATGAAATTGTCTAAGATTAAAGTCAAAAACCAAAAATCAAAGTGTAACAACACTAGGCAATATATATCTTAAGGAATTGCCATTAACATTATTATATTATTATATGAAGAAATAAAGAAAGAAGGTTTATCCCTAAATATTCTGCTCGATGCTCTGAATTGAGATAAGAGTTTTGCTGTAAACTCATATAGTAACAGTAAATAAATTTCATTCCTTGGCATTTTAATTACATAGGACTTAAATAGGAATTTTTTATGTCAAAATTACATATCCATTCCAAAGTGGATTAAACTCAAAACGAGTATCATCGAGAGGAATAAATGAGCTTCTTTTGAAGAATTGAAGGTAGGTGATATGATTACCCGGCTTTGATATGAAGTGAGGTACTACAGAAAATTGAATTACCATGATATTTTACGAGACATCAAGTTACAATGGGCAGCTATGAGGACACCACAAAGCACAATCATCGTGGATGGTAACACATTATAAAGATCCTTACGATCGCATTTTCTATTTTTTTTTCGGTGAATTTTTATGAACTAAATAAATTTAATAAATACATTTTGATTTTTTTTAAACTCTGTCTACAGCCTTTTGGCCGACAGTTGCGCCCAGGAGAATATCGATGTTTCGCGCGCGCGAAAATATATTCTACTCTCTGAGTCAGCCAGACTAGAGGAAGACTTAACAAAAACATTCGATATCTGATAAGAATTATCGCAATTGGTGTCATTGCTTTATGAACATTATTAAGAATGTTCTTGTGTGTACAATATGTAATGAATAAGCAAACTGTCTATTTTTAGAAAATATCAAGAGAGGTTACATGAGGGACTCATGTATTTAAATATTAAAATTTATATTCAGAGATAAAACACATTTAAATAAAAAAGTTCCAACTACGTGTTAAATATGAGTCCCGCGAATTTATTGATTATATCCCATAAAAATTAATATACGCAAATCAGTGAGTAAGAGTGAATGGAATGCTGATATAATTTTGATAGAATTTTACTAAAAAGTAAGGCAGAGTGTAACGCTACAAGTTTATTTATTATTCGAAAATTTGAAGAGTTCATAATACTAAATTATAGATATTCGCATTCATAGGAAATTACTTTTTAGATTATATATGCTGTAGACCATAAAGAAAAAAAAATATTACACTCATACCAACGCCGTGATCCAGCAAGATTATACAACCCTAAAAACACAAACAAATTGAAAAATAAACTACTGAATATGGCAAGATGGAAAGAAGCAATTGGTCGTAATATAAGTATTAATTCGATAATATATAATATATCTCAATATAATATATATAGAATAGTATTACTATAATCCTACTTTATGTTAATTATATACGTATATATATATCCTATACAATCAAAATATAGTTATATATTATATATATATATATAGTATATATATTATATATCTAGATAATTAATATATATATATATAATACCACATATATATAATTATACTTCTATAAAGTGTTAGAAGGCCACTCGCCTATATCGTTGATTTAAATTTTTAAGATCTTTCCACTCTTACTAATCGTAGTACGTCATAATGAGAGATGTAGGAGACTAATTCGAGTATGCTCTCTACTGAAAAGTAGGAAATTTGATATGCTTTCTGTAATATCCTCTTCAAACAGTTGCCCTGAAAAAGAAAATTCACTGTTGAATATAATTTAAATTATAAAGAAAAAGTATTGCTTTTAAACAGCGAAGGTTGACATGAACTTAATTCATTGTCTGAATTACATCCGTACATCAAAAGAGGCAATAATAATAATATATATATATAATAATAATAATATCATATAATAATATAATATAATAATATAATAATATAATAATAATAATAATAATAATTAATTTTTTATTATTAATATAATTTATTTATAATATTTATATTATATTATTTAATCTAAATAGATTATTAATATAATAGATCATTGATAATAGATAAGTAGGACTTTAATGGAATTTATTTTTTTATAGTCATAATTAGCAATATAGTCGGGAAATAGCGAAAGTGCGATCTTGCGGGTATATTGATTTTTACGGATATGCGCCGAATATTGTTGTTTAGTATTATTGAGATTAAGTGGGAATTTCTGCTTAGATATATATGAATAGGTGATTGTTTGTTGCTTTTTTTGAGTAAACTGAATTGTATAGATGGAGTGGAGGTAGGAGTAGTGAAGTAAATTCTACTTCAAATCTGCATCTAATTAATTATTTTTTACCCTGTATTTTAAAAATTTAACCTGCTTTGTAAATTGTTGTTGTGGGTTTTGAACGGTATCTTATATTTTTTTTTATTTTTTTTATTGTATTGGTTAATTATTTAATGGTTATTTTTATGTGGATTATTTGTAGGTTTATTTCGTGAATTGTAGATGCGGAGGCTTTTCTTAAGGGTAGATGTGGAGAAAGTTTGAAGTAATGTTGTAAATTCTATTGTGCAGTTATTGATATTGTGTACCATTGTTGTGTATTTTTTAAATTTAATCGGTGTAAATTCACAGAGCGGTTAAGGGCGAGATGGTGATGATTGGATATATGTGATGTGTGGTGTTATAAAGCGTCATTTATGAGGAGAGATTTACCATTGAATTCCAAGAATATCAGGTGAATATGGAGGAGAAGGCGGCTAAAATGCCAGTAGTGCTTCCATTTGTAATAATAGGGTATAGGGCACAGTGTAGAGAGGCGTGTTTCTATTCTGTAGGAAATCTATCATACGAGCGGGAATAAAGTTTTATGTGTATAAAGTGTCGTGTAATATTGGAAACATAGTTATTATATTAGTGACTATATAGTTGGCAACTCAACTTTAGGTGTCGAATACAGGGGTGACGTCGGTAGAGCTGAGCAGCATAAGACCATGATTAGGTGATATGAGACAAAACCATAGGTGCGTTTTTTTGGCTTCTAGTCAGGATAGAAGATGATGTCAATGAGTGCATGGTGCATCATTATATTCTTATACATATTATGTAAATTTTAATAGTACATTGATGTAAGATTGAGATAGAAAATGTGTGGGAGCATAGAAAAATTTAGGATTAGAAACAGGAATTTATACTTTAGACGTTTTAGGAGAGTGTAGCACGAACAGTGGACGTAATGACAGGAGACTGTTATATAGGTGAGTAGGCCTGTTTATTGGCAGGTGATTGGAGTGATATATGAGTAGTCTAGGTGATTAGTGATCTTGTTCCGTAGATGGATATTCCAAAAAGTAAAATGTTTAATGTCACGATAGTGAAGTGCGAATGTGTAGTTAGGCTGATTTTCCAAATTTGGTGAATTTTTTTTTATGGATTAAACTTTAATGAAATGAGAGTCCCGAGTGACGACATGGGATTTGTGTTATATGGAGTCGTCCTATGGTTTATTAGTTCAAATGTCATTATGGGGGAAATGACAGACGGGTATTTTATTCATGAAAAGATAGCTATTCGCAATTTTAGGTGGAGGTACGTGCGAGCGTATCAATTAGTGCGGAATATGGGTTGTTTAGATCTGATGAGAGAAGTTTTGAAAATTGAAAGATTGGGAGACTTGCCTCATCACTATTAATTAATCTCCAGTTGTTCGATTTGATTGGATTTGGTAACTAGTCGGTGATGCGAAAATACTGAGAGATGATTTGAGAGCGTAAGTTGGTGATGTAGATTCTAGGATCAGGGTATTGTTAAAATGAATGGCGGTTTGGAAAGTCACAACGTAAGATATAGTCTTAGTCTCAGAGGTTATGGTTGTGAGTGAACAAGCCAACATTCTCATAAAGGTTGAACTGTGTACAGTTATCTCATTACTTTAGAAACGCAAAACATAGACGGAAATTTTACCAAATATACATAAGAAATTATCCAAAACTTTAGGATTTCACATAACCCAATTTGGACTCATTATTTAAAATATTATTAGTTTGGATTATTTCATTTACATGATGTAGCAATCTAGTGTATAGAAGTGGACAGAAGATGCATAATCTTCTATATCATTCTGTAGTGATTCTAGGTTTAGTTAAGTTTAGGTTATTTAAAACGTTGTTTTTTAGATAGATTTAGCGTATATTAGCAAGACGACATTTTGCTTTTACACTTATGAGGTGGTTAGTTTATTAAATTAGGTGGGTGTTGGTTTGTATTTCTTTCTTTGAAGTAAATATTTTCGTTATAAACGAGCTCACGGTATACGCTTGTGGTTTGATATGTCTCTTCCCTGTGTGCGGCTAGTACTTGAATGGTTCAATGTCTTGCGTATACTCGAGTATTATAGTTTGTTTTATCTGCTCACATAAGATAATAGTCAACTTTCAAGTTATTTTTCTCGCGCTGTTAATTGATTCCGAGACGGGGTTCACCCTATGGTAGTGGACAAGGACCATTCAATTTCGGTACACGTTGGTGCTGGAAATACAGTATATGTTATCTTGATCTATTGCAGAGCTTTGTTCAATTGTTTCATCTCTGCGACAATTTTCTGATCTTAGGCATTTTGCCAGTCTATGCCTAGGTTGTGACAAGAATTATTTATTATACATATGTTGATTGATGCTGAACTTCATTAGAGTATTCAGTTGTTAGTGGTGTGAGAGATAAAGACTGTCGGGTTATAATTGTTGGAGGAGAATTATGAATAGTGAATTAAAGACAGTATTCTGTTTTGTTAATTGTATTTTATTTATGTGTTATTTTTAGGATTACAATGTTGGAATATGTGTTATTCTTACGGATTTGAAATGGTAGTCTCGGTTGGATTTTAATAGTCAGTGGTGGTACCAGGGTAAATGGTATAAATATGTTGGTGAGTTATTATGTATGTTGGGATACCTGCGACTCGTATAAGCTATTACTAACTGCGGGACGTAATATTCGCGAAGATATAATTAGATGATAAGTAGCATTCGATATTAGAACTTAGTAGTAGCTGTGCGTAGAGCAATCCTATCATAACGAGAATGTCATGATAAAGAGCAACTCGTGAGCTTCTGTAAGACAGAGGATACTTGCAGATATATAACCGGTACATGATACGGAGCATAATGGTTCAGAAGGAAATTCTCTTAATGGTTTTATTAGTTTGGTATGATGATAGATAGGTTGATTTGGGACGAGGAGAGAGAGCATTGGTTGTGTCGTATGAGCTTCAAAATTTAAATTGAACACTCTGGGATTAGTTCTTTCACTATATTGTTATTTATGAACTAGTAAAGTTGTATCTATATTTTTTTATCTATTAATTGTATCGGTAAGTCGCTGGTTTAGGGATGGCGAATTTTTACAGTAGAATAATCTCATTTATATCATCTATTATTTATAGTAATACGATATTTAGCTCTGATTTATATATTTGTTCTGAAATGTATAGTAGAGTTTTGTTGAATAGTGGTGCGCAGCAACCTATGTGTCTAACAGCTTACGTTATCATGTTACATATTATTGTATATTAATTCTTGTTATTGTATTGATAACATTAAATATATTACGGAGTCCCATGAGGATATGCTCTAAGGGATTAGTGGTATATATTTTGTCTGATCTGTGAGGACGCTCTCACTAATAGTTAATGGTACAGGGAGTTTCACAGGGGGAGCAGAGTGGATAAAAGCAGATGCTAGGAGACATTTACTAAAACTCTTATTTTTCAAAAGTCTATGAGGAGAATCTGAAGTAGATATGATTTTTCACAATGCTTAATTTCCATGACGTAACATCAACCATAACATTGTTTAGCGTAATTGACTTTAGCGTGCTTCTTTTCTTTATCACCGAAATATGAGGCACGTCTAATGTCACTCACACTTACCTAAGTCCCATTCGCTTAAGAGAGGACGGCTAAAGAGGATTATCTGAGTTTGTATAAGAAAGAGATTGTTATAGAAGAAAAGAGCGCTCTATCACACTGAGAGGAAGAAAGAGTATGGAGTAAAAGATCAATAAACGAAAAAGATTATAAAATCTTAATAAACATTAAATATAATTGAACATATTATTAGCATAATTTTCATATTAGTAAACATTTATCAATACTCAACATTGTAAATTAAAAATTTAAACTTACAATTATCTTATATTTATCACCACAACAAGTACTATCAGATATATATATAGATATATTATATATAATAATAAAATAAGATCAGATATAAATACTTACATCACAGCGCAGACTGTCGAGTAATGTCTGCTTACAATATATATTATATTACAGGACAGCATACATATAGATTCAGTGCGCAAGCGTGCGCTATTTAAGATTTGGTGAGCGAGACTCTGTCACAGGGGATCTAGCCCATATTGGCATACCGTACGCGTAAAACTCCTGCCGATGGGTCTAAATACCTAATCTTATTGGTAATTTGTTATTGGTATTAATATTTGTTTATTATTGTGAACAAATCCAGTAGATTAACTTCTATTAATAAACAGTTTAAAATAATTTTGAAACTGCAGAAGACTGAACGTAATCTAAGTTAAGAAGTTTATACAAAAAATCTATGAAACAACTAAAATAATTAGAGTTAAGTAAAAAGCATATTATATGCAAATTATCGACTTTAGTAAACATTAATCTTTCTCATATCTTTATAGGTTATATAACAATAATCCTAAAGTCTCTTTTATTTATGATATTAATTGTTCTCATCCTTATCCAAAAAGTGAATCTGGTTTCTCTTTTTTATCATAGAAGGCTAGAGGCTCCAGATCATAAAATGTGAGTAGTTGTCCTATAGCGTTGGTTCTAAATCTCAATTAGGGCAAAACATTTATGATATTTAATATATATCATGAGGGTATTATATTATATATTTAGATATTTTAATTACTATATATAATATATTATATTACTATTTTTATATATATATATATAATAATTATTACTTATTATTAATAAGTATATATCTAAGTATAATATAATAGGTAGTATAAAGGCCTTACTTGATCTAATGAGATAGATACTATATATAAACATATATAAATATTGCTCCAATATATATAGTTATACCTAATATACGCTATAATATAATCGGGATATATAACATAAGTAATTAACTACAATAATAACCCTAACATAGAGTTTAATCATATTTAAATTTTTTTTTTTTATGAAGTTTGGTGCACACAAAGGAGCCGAATCAACAACGACAGGCCTGGAAAATAATAAACTCTAAGGTGGCGTGTTGCCGAAAAACATATTCTTTTAATGCAAGTGCCCTTTACATAAAGAAAAAAAGATTTATTTCAGATTCAAACAAAAAGATATTATTTCAAGTTTCATCTGAGGAAAGGCGTCTAGTAAATTATATATGAGACAAAATTTATTTGAAGTGGGTTTATCGATTCTAGTTAAATCTTAATTATACAAAAATGTATATAGGGGTATAGGGTTCAAACTCGTGTTATGTTTGGTCGACGCTTTAAAGATAATGTCGTTGCCTTATGTACAAGGAAATCTATGGATGTGGTCACACACTAGTTAAGATTTGTACCCTAGAGCGTGGGAAAATGGCCATTAGGTGGAGTGGAGTTTAAGTTGAGGATAATGCAATTAGTAAGATGTGGTGAACAGATTGAGTGGTGTGGCGTCGGTCAAATTTACATGGGCGAGGAAGATCCCATAACACGTACCGACTGTGATTGATGTGGCCAATGTGGAGGAAGCTAGGATCACCTCTTCCTAATGGCAATTTCATCTGTGAGAAAGAAAACTCAACCCTTTCAGCCAATTTGATTTTAATATTTCTAAGTTTCAACACAAATTCCATCGCTTGATTCATTTTTTTATCCAGCAATTTCCTACGCCAGCAGAATCGGTAAAGCCTTGTTTGAAAGAGCAGGATAATGATAAATTGATGGAAGACGACCTTGTTTAATTGTATTTTGGATGTACCAAGAATAAATACGTAAAGAAGAGGCGATCACTCAGGCCTCTCTGTAAACAGTTTCATTGCCTAAGTCGTCCCTATATGAGAAATGTTGGGTACAAGAACAGAATATTAAATTCGTTTCTTTGTGAGAGGTGAAGTAGCTTTTTTGAAATTGGTAATATACGGTGAATACTATAATTTATGTATGTTTTTAATAGGGTAAGGGGCTTTGATAGACGCCTGAGGGCAGCGTTATAGAGACGAGTCGCAATTAAAAAATAAAATAAGGGTGGTCATTAAGGAGTTAAAAATTAATTAATAAAATTTGGGAGAAGGCAATTATTTTAGCTATTAGTTCTGCAGTAAAAAATTAGTGCATAATGGGATCACGGTATGGGATAGGCTATCGTCAGGAAAAACAGCAGATGTACCACGCCGTCCTCTATTTTAGAGCCGTTGATGAATACTGGATATAAGATCCAACCCGCCGATGAACTGATATTGTAAAGACCATCAGTAAAGATATTCTTTTATATATATAAGGTACATGATGGGCTGGAAATTATGGAAACAAGAGCATAGACCTAAGGCAATGGTGTGGAAGCTATAGGGAATAAGAACAGTACGTGGTGTCACTACCTCTTCATCCTAAGAAAACGGTAGGACTTTTTGGCAGAGGAATATCGAGGAAATTAAGAATGCTACAAATTGGGTGCATGGCCAGAAAGGAAGACTTTTGAAGATACCGATACGTTCTCCGCTGAATCTGTTAGTCGAGAATTTAAGGAGCTGTATTGGGGTTTTGCGGAAAAAGTAAAGACTAGGCTTGTGGCAGCGAATTTTGTGATTATTATTCCCTTTCGAGTCTTTGATGGATAGAGTGGCATTATATAGGCATCAACGTTGGGGCTTACCCAGGGGGGGATAGGAAAACTTCCTTGGAGATATGAATCACCTCATTTTGGGTGATGAAGTCTAGCAGGTGTAATAAAGGTATGGAGGCCTGACTATATACTCACGCAGCAAAAGTTTGCGGGGGGGACCACGCTGGTGATTCAGTTCAGCCATCAAGTCTCAATTTTAATCGGATTTATGGAGGATATACGAGAGAGATCTGAAATGTATGACTTGCGATTCTAGCGCCTCCAAAGTGTTTTAGAGAAGGTGAAGGCGAAACGTTATAATCTTTCAATGCGCCGAATAAAAAAAGACTTTATCAGTGTGTTTATAATAAAAATGCCTCTTGCGTAATTTCAGATTAATTGGATTTAATATATCCGAATCATAATAACAAATAAATATATAACCAAGAAATAATAGGCGAGGACCCTTATAAAATCTGCTCCTTTCGGTTCGTTAGTAACATGGAATGGGATAGAATCCATAAAGTGTTAAAGGTTAGGTTCAAGGGAGAAAGGTGTTAGTCACTTCGCCTCCATTTCTTCCAAAATAGTAGTACTTAAGTTTTCGGCGTGTGAGAAGTAGAAGTCATGGAAATGAATAGCCTGGCACCGGCAATGGAGGATGCCAGGTCATCAATATGGATAGGAAAATATTGATCGTCAACGGGATAGATGGTAGTAGCGCGCGTTAGTTCGAGAATCTTTCCGAGAGCAAAAAATTAAAATACAACATTAGTCCATTCATCAGGAGTAAAAGTGTGGTGGAAAGGGACAGAGGAAACATCGGTCCAGGATGGAATATTTGCCTGACCGATGATATTGGATAAGGAATGGAAGCTGTCCTCGAAAATCGAGTTGTGGAATTAAAGGGGTAGAACAGTTCTCCACTTTATTTCGTAGGCTTTTTCAACGTCAATAAAAATTGACATTCAACCAATAACACAGGTACCCGGTCAAGATCACGAGAACGTTACTCTCCGGATGTCATGCCTCCAAACGTCTTTTCGTTTTTGTTTTGCAGAAAAAGCGAGAAACTGAAGTTGGAGAAAAGTCTGAGGCGACTGCATCGCTCAAGATAACAGTAAGAAAGACCGGTCTTGTACAAATAATCCAATTTTTCTCTATTAATGTTTGCATAAGTATAATTACAGATTGTCAGAAAAAATTGGTTTTTTGATTGAGCTCGCCAACTTCAGATCTTTTGCCAAGTTGGGAAAGTGGATTCGATCCAAATCCTGTTTAACAGACCCAGCAAGAACGTAGACGATGTCTGAGCTAGGGGCGCCACATTTGCCAATTAATTCGCAGCTTCTTTCAGTTTCCTATATTTCTTATAAGTGTAACAATAAAGTACGGATTTAAATTATAGCGATATAATTTTCCATGCTCATTCAATTTTTCGTTCTGTTATAGAAAAATTTTATGTTGATTATTTCGGTACATGTGTTAATTATAATATAGTATTTTAATGTGTTTCACTTCAGGATAGCGGGAATAGCTCAAGTGGCTAAAGAGTCTATTAGCTATTTGAGTACGGAAACAGTCAAAAAACTTTCAGTAAAAGCAAAGAAATTAATCGTCTCTCCTCCTGTCTATATAACAGGTATGACCCAATTTAACGGAGGAACATAAGTGGGGGTTTTCAGCGACCAGAGAGCTTGTTAGATAACTGCGAAAGATATTTATCTCTCTGTACACTTTTTTCTACATTATTATTTTTAACCAAACTGGAGAAATATTCGTGGGGTTTGTCGAAGTTGGACGAGCTTTCGAAGTATATAGTTCGAAAAGTATTGTTTCTACTTTACGTACTTTTTTTTGAAAGGTTGTTGATTTTAAATATGTTTTTACGGTTTGTATTCGACGAAGATTCTTTCATGTGAGCAGCACAATAAAATTGAAAATAAATTATAGTTTGGGAGTGAGTACGAAAATGGTCTCCGTTATACAAATTGTGCTTGTAGAGTTTTTTCCGTCTCAATCGGTTACGCTTTGTGACAGGTCTGGAACCCATCATAGGGCAAGTCGTTTGGGGCCCGGAACGCCTACTAGCGGAAGACCCCTCAGAAATAAGACAAGTTTTGCATGAGACCTGTTAGATTGGTTATGAGTGGAATAATTTGCGCTAGGAAGAAGTCAATATCAATAGGTCAAAATCATGGTCGGCAAACCGTACTTCATCTTGATAGTATGCGAGAAAAGTGAGTAAAGGTATAGCTGTTGTGGCGCCTTTTATAAACAAAAGCGGAGGGCCTAATCTGCTCTCATATAAAAGCGAGCGGGAAATAAGGTTTTCTAACGTTGGGCTTGATGTGCAAGTTCCGAGAGATAAGGCCTAATGCTGAGGTAGATAATAGAGAAGCAAGAGCGCGAATAAAAGCGAACAAGTAATCGAAAATGTCGGAACATGGTGAAAGGAAGAACGGATCTCCATAAGAGAATGATAGCAAAAAAGAAATATCCTAATGCAGCGTAGAGGAAAACGATGTGTGTTCCTAAACGTTTCGTATTAGGTAGGAGTCCTGGTGTTATGAAGACACTCGAAGCGGAAAAAAAAGAAGGGTTAAGGGAATTTGGGCAATGAACATATACAATTTAGAGAAGTGAGAATTTCGTTCGCAGTCAGGAAAAAAAAATCCCCAACTCTAGGGGCATTCAGGGAATGGCGCGACGGACCCTAGAACTAATGGCATCTTGTTCAATGTAGGGGTTCATTTCAATTGGCCCAGATGGGCCAAACCTACACCCCGTCACAAAATCACAAAACCCCGCCATTAATTCCTGTTATACACCTTTTCTTCTCGCCTCATTCCAAAACTCAACATTTCTCCTCTCACTCCAGGCACTTTTACTGACTTAATAATCACTTTTCTTCCGCGGGTTCTCCCTGGCGTTTTCGATTCCCGAACCACTCAACTACTATATATATCCGTTTAAAAATAACCAAACGAACTATTATCCATCCATTTCCACATAACCAAACCAATCATCACAATGTACTTTCATTTAATTTTTTCTCATTTACTCCCTTTCTTCACACCACAACAACTCTCTAATACGTTCATTTCCTCATTTTATATTAATATTAATTATTCTTTCAGTCACACCTAACACTCCCCAAGATTGTCTATCCTTGAGCACAATTGTAACTTATAGATCTATAAACTCTTATTCCAGAACCCAAATAGTTCACTATTATAGCATTAACACGCTTCAGGTAAATAATCTAAACCGTCAAGGTAAAGGAACCTATGCGCAAACTCAGACTTAGTCCATTTATGCCCCTAATGATTTTTTTTTATTAATTTGCACCAGCCACCGTTTCCTAACATTCCTCCCGTCCAACTTTCCTACGTAAAAAAACCACCTACATCATCCGTTTTTCCCCTTTTTCATCAGCGATCATGTGGGTATCCTAAGCATTTAAACTCAGACACTTGTTTCAGGTTGCGCTCACATCATCTAACATAAGCTATCAACACAAGGAGGACCCTGTCCTCACACTCCACAACCAAAACCTTACTCTTTATCTATGTTTACTTTCAAACTCTTCCTTTTACACACCCTGCTGTTAGCTAAATTCCCCTGCTATCCCATCATTTCAAAATCTCTTTTAGATTTTCGCCACACAAAACACCAAATCATGCGCATTATAATAAGTAAGGGCACCCTCCACTCTCTTGTTCCATTCTCCATCATTCTAAATAACACACTTTCCCATCTCCTGCCACACTACCTCTAATTCTTTCATTAACCCATTTGAATAACAAATTGAATAACCAAGGAGACATAATACATCCCTGCCTTACCTTATCAACTGCCGCTATTTACTATTACCAAATCAAATCTCAACTTCATTTGTTCTTTTACACACGCTTATATATATATATATATATTATTATATATAATATATATATATATTTATATATATATATTTATATATAATAAATTATTAAAATAAATAGTAAATATTATATATATATAGTAAAATATATATATATATATATATATTATATATATATATATATTATATATATATATATAAAAGTTGAAAGTTACTAGATGCCATCTGAAAGAGGAAATTTTGGGATTTTTGGGAAATTCAAACCTGGGATTTGAAATGAAAGGTTGTTAGATTTTGAATAAGATTTTTTCCTTTTTTTCGTTTATTGAGGAAACATGTACTTTTTGTGTTACTCATAAAAGCATTTAAAATTGCATTTCAAAGCCTCATAAAATACTAAATTCCCATTTATTTGAATTTCTTAAAATTCGTCATTTATATCACAGACTTTATATATTTAATGTTTTATTGTAAATTACATATTAATTGTGACTCTAACCAAATTTAATCTTTACAGAACTGGTTTATAGATTTAAGCCTTGTTCAAATTTTATATGAAAATTTGACGATCCTGCTATTCAAATTTGGAATCGATATTTGAAGTTTCCAGATATACATATTAATGCTAATTTACTCTTTACGTTAAATCTAACATTCTACAATTTTCTATATATTTCTTGCTTTATTTTTATATATATCCAATTGTTATATTCTTGTCTGATCTTTTTTTTAAGTCCATTTGTTGAGAGTTCTACATTTCCCGTCATTACTTATTGTGCCTTTCAAAGTGAGGAAGACGGAATTTGGCAAAATCTCATCCCTTGACAATCAAATATTTTTTTATTACGCTACAATATTCAAGTATCTGGAGCAAACTTTCGGATGATCCGTGAAGCAACATTGTTGTTTTAAGAGATTGTCTACAGGTCTTTTCAAAAAGATTCAAGGTAAATATTTTAACATCGTTTCTAAGTTGCAGGTAAACAAAATTCCTCTTACCTCTTGGTTTTGTTTCTGACAAACCTTTGTGACCTCTTGACAAAACATCTCTAATAATTTCTGCATATCTGCCATTTCCCTCTTAATTGCTTTGATGGATCTCCCCAACTGAAAAGGCTAATCTCTCCGTTCTTAGTACTCATTTTAAGGGGAGGGACCAAATATTGCTCCGGGTCGAGCCCAATTCCCCCCCTAATTTTAAGCCAATTTTGATAGGAAAAAGAAAACCGCAGCTTTTTCTGACGTCTAAAATGTCGTTTTCGAGTGTTTTTCTGTGTCTGTAGACACTGTTTTGATATTTTCAAATTTTGAAAATCTATGTTTTTGACATTTGTCGAAACTCCTCCTACAATTTTTTTCGAAATGACTTCAAACTGGAAATATACAAAGATTTGACTATTATCTAAAAAATGTTGGAGGGGAATTTTGATATTTGACCCTATATCTGAGCATTGGTCGATTTTCAAAACCTATTATTTTGGGGTTTTCAAATTCAAAAATTGGGATATTTTTTTTCTGTCTATCTGATCTGCATGAAATTTTCAGGACATTTGCAGTGGGGGAGATGTAAATTTTTTATTTAGATAATTTCTTTGTATAAGCAGCAGTTTTGGATTTGTTCTCGGAACAAATTAAAAAATTTTAAAAAAATTTTATTTATGGAAATTTTGAAAATATTTTCTTTTGAGTATACAAAAAAATTATCTAACTAAAAAAATGTATCTCGCCCGATTATACAAGCCCTGAAAATTTGATCGGATAAGTATAAAAAATATATATCAATATTTCACTTTTTCATAAAAAAAACATTTTTTTTGAAAAAGTGAAATATAGATATATTTTGAAATATAAATATATGTGAAATATTGAAATAATGATATATATATATATATATATATATATATATATAATAATATATAATATATAATATATATATTATATATATATATATATATATATATATATATATATATATATATATACATATATTATTATATATAATATATATATATATATATATATATATTATATATATAATATATATATATATAATATATATATATATATATATATATATAATATATATATATATTATCATATATATATATAGATATATATATATATTATTAATATAGTATATATATATATATATATAATAGATATTTCTAAATTATATATATTATATATATATATTAATTATATATAATATATATATATATGTTATATATAGATTATTATATAATATATATATATATATATATATAAAATTGTAGCAGTTTCGACAAATGCCAAAAACCTAGATTTTCAAAAATTGAAAATACCAAAGCTGCTGTTTGCTATTTTCCCCAACAAAATTAGCTAAAAAAATTTCGAATTTTATGTCCATTTTTTTTGGGGGGGGGGAGGGGGGAATTGGGCTCAGTCCGAAGCAATAATTGGATCCGGCCTTTAAATCAGCTGCTGTGAATATAAACATGGTAAGTTGCAAATTTGGGGTTTTCGAACTGTAATTTCTAAGTTATAGGAGATTTATGACATCCACTATCGGAATAAAATCAGCATCATTATTTGCGGATACTGTTATGGATGTTCGAAATGACCCGGACATCCGAAGATGTAGATATCCGATCCACCCCTATTCTCTTATGTCTTATTCTTCATATCGAAGTTATCTGGATGTGTGTGTAACCTTTACCTAAGAGTCTAAGTTTAAGATACATCAAAATACATGTAGGTAATTTTAATTATATATATATATATATTATATATATATATATATTTATATATATATATATATTATATATATATATATACTATATATATATATATATTATATATATATATATATATATATAATATATATATATATATTATATTATATTATATATATATATATATATATATGGGGTTGTGGCGAAAAAAACGGTTTTTTTTAAATTTGTTTTTTTTTTTTTAAAGCAAAAAACAAAAGTTTTTTTTTTAAAAACAAAATGTTTTTTTTTTTTTTTTTTTTTTTTTTTCTTTTTAATTACTTCTTTTTATGTATATTAAAGATTTTTTAAATTATACAGTAGTACCAATACCCCTTCTAGGCCTAAATATTGACTATTAATAAGGATTTTATATATATATATATATATATATATATATAATATATATATATATATATATATTAAAATATTTAATATATATTATATATATATATATATATATTATATATATATATATATATATATATATATATATATATATATATATTATAAAATAAAAGGATGGTATAACAGGTGGGATTTGGGGTGTCGGAGAAAAATGAGAATGGTCAGAAAGTTGAAATTGAGTTTATTATTTCCTGTGAGGGGAGAGGTTGTGTGTAAAGCAATATGTATTTCAGCTACTTAGTATCATAAGAATTCATTAGATTGGTGTAAATAGTGTTGCTCTTTTAAGTGAAAAGTGGCATTGATTTTGTGTTGGTGAAGAAGGAGATGTTGACGTATGTGTTGGATTGTTAATCAGTGAGGCGGATTAGGAATGGGATATCAGATCATTATTTGTTCTATGTAAAATTACGTTGTGGGACTTGGATGGAGAGGAAGGTGATACGGAAGGAAGTGGGTAAAATTAGAGTGAAGAAGTTACGTGAACAAGGTAATAAGGATATGTAAGAACGCTCGCCAAGTATCATCAGTTTGAATGTGACAAGTTGAAACTGAATAACATCTGGAAGCAAATGAATGGAAGCAATTGTTAGCAGGGCAAAAGAAGTATGTGGGTGTGCTGAAGTAGGAGTAAGAATGATAACAGTGAGTAGTGGAATGAGAAGTGATGCAAGCAGTTAAAGTAAAAAAGAAGCGTGGTTTGAATGTAGCTAAAAGCAAATGATAAGTTTTTCAAAAGAAAGAATGCTTGGAATTATATAAGGAGGAAAAAGGAATGCTAAAAGATGCATACGTTAAGAGAAAAGAAGGAGGTAAATGAACAGTTTGGGGGAGGATGAATAGGGACATACAAGGGAATAGGAAAGCTCTTCTGGAGGAAGCGCGAAAGGTTAAGAAATAGAATAAGGGGAACCTGCTTATAGAGAATAATAAATAGGGATGGTGTTTTTGTAAAATGATGAAATGGATGTCGAGTGGAGTTGTGGAGAAGAACACTTGTGGCAAGAAGGAATAGGTATCTTTTGGGGATGAGGTTTTAGCAAAGAGGAGGAAATGGTAGAGTGAGAAAGTTGAAGATGGTAAATCTGGCAGGTATACGATGAATTACTGGTGGAAATGATCAAGAGGGGCAAGATGTTGATTGATTAGATCTTGAAGTTGTGTAATAAAGCGTTTATGGAGGGTAACTACGCTTCGAGGGAATTGGAGGAGAGCAGTAATAGTACCTTATAATAAGGTAAGGGAGATAAAGGGAAACTGTAGAAATTATAGGGTTTTTAGTTTATTGAGTGTTGTAGGGAAGATATATGCTGGTGTTTTGGTCGAAAGAGTGCGCCAAGTGACTGAAGGGCTGATTGTGAAAGAACAAGGTGCGTTTAGTAGTAAGTAGAGGATGTGTGGATCAAATCTTTACTTGAGCAAATGATAAGAGAAAATGAGGGAGAGAAGAATAAATTGTATTTAGGTTTTTATGGATTTGCAACAGGGGTCATGATAGGGTTAATAGGGAAGGTCTATGGCAGGGGTTAGTGATATAGGTATAGTGTTGGTGATAGGCTTCTGAATGGAAATCAAAAGTATGTTATGACGATAGTGAGGCTTGTGTAAGAATAAATGGTGTCAAAAGTGGTTGGTTTAGTATTTAATAGCGGAGTGAGCAGGTTTGTGTTATGTCTCTTGGTTATTCAATTTTGGTTATAATGGATGGGGTTATGAAGAATTAGAGGTTGGGGGTATCAGGAAATGGTGTTAGAATGATGAAGATGAGTGGAGGGTGCCCCTACCTAATTATAATGCGGATGATTTGGTTTGTGGCTGGCGAATCTGAAAGTTTGAGAGGATTGTTAGAGAGATTTTGGCAGGGTGTGTAAAAGGAGGGGTTTGAAAGTAAAACGTTAGATAAGAGTAAGGTTATATGGTGAGTGACAGGACAGTCCTCAGTGTTGAAAGTTAATGTTAGATCTGAGCAGCTGGAACATTAGTGGTCGGAGTTTAATTATTTAGGGTATATGTTTGGATAAGAAAGGGAACGGATGATGCAGAGTTTTGGTTGGAAAGTTGTGAATGGCAGGAAGGTGGCTGGTGCAATTAATATCGTTGGTGAAGTAAAGGCTATTTCTTTAATGCGCTACGGGTCTTACACTGAGGTATGTTGTTACTGTGTTTATGTATACGTAAGTGAGCTATGGTCTTGGAATAAGAAGTATAGATCTCAAGTTCAATGTGTTCAGATGGGACAATCTTAGGGGCATGCTAGGTGTGAGAAGAATGAGGAATGAAGATATTAGAGAGTTGTGTGGTGTGAAGAACAGGGTAAACGAGAAGAATAAATGAAAGTATGTGAGAGGTTTGGTCATGTGGAAAGGATGAATGATAGTCGGTTTTTAAGCGGACAGATGTATAGTGGCGTGTGTGTTGAAAACCGACAGGCTGGGGAGATCTAAGAAAAAGTGGATTGACGTCAGTAACGATGTTGAAGGACAGAAATGTAGTTTTCTGGCAGAGCGAGAATAAAGGTGCATAATAAGAGAGAATGACGGGGTTTTGTGATGGGGTAATGGTTGTGCCCCCCCCCTGGGTTCAACGGGATGAACCCTTACGACTGACGAATTTACTATAGTGGAGGGTTTCTCGCAGTCATGTGAAGCTATACGGGTGGATTTTCCTGAACTGCGACGAGTGCTTACTAATTTAATTGGTACGAGGGGGGGTAAGGCTAGGTTTTTTCCTTTTCGACTTTTGTCATATTCTTCTCCTGCTTTTCTTTTCTCCTGATGGCTTCGTTCACACCTTACCACAGTCTTGGGGAAGAAAAAGGAAGATGAAGAATATATAGGCTATATATATATATATAATAATTAATATATATTGTATAATAGTATATATATATATATATAGCATGTATATAAGGTATATATATTATATATATATATATATAGCAGTGAAATAATAATAATAAATTGACAATAATAATAATAATATATAATAATAATATAATAATAATAATATCAGATGCATGTTGAAATGTAAATATTTATATGCCCTAGAAGCACAATAACTTTAATCTGTATGAGTACTAAACTCTACTTTATATATTGTATATATATATATATATATAGATATTACCGATTTCTTTAACATGCTAAATACCCTAAAGAAGACTTGATATTTTTTTTGTAAAAGATAAGTAAGCATTTAAAAAAAAAACAAAAAAAAACAAAAATTTTGGCCTTTGGTTTTTTTTTTTAAAAAAAAACGTATCTTTTTTTAAAAAAAAAACGAACACGTTTTTTTTTTAATCCAACCCTATATAATATATATATATATACATTATTATTATATATATATATATATATAGTATATATATATATATATATATATATATATAATATATCCTATATATATATATATATAATATTATAATATACATAAATATAATATATATATAACTATGAGTATATATATATATATATATAATATATATATATATATATATATATATATATATATATATAATATATATATATATATATATATATATATATATATATTTATGCATATATATATATATATATATATATATATATATATATATATAGTATATATATATATATAATAATATATATATACTATATATATATATAATATATATATTATATATATATATATATTATATATATATATATATATATTATATTATATATATCATATATATTATTTATATATATGCAGTAGCGACTCTTGTAACTTTTTCTACTCGTCGCTCTCTCTCTCTCTCTCTCTCTCCTCTCTATACTTATATATATATTTATTATATATTAATATATATATATATATATAATATAACATATATTTATATAATTATATATATATATATAATATAATATATATATATAATATTATATATAATCTATATATATTAAATATCATATATATATATTATATATATATATCTATAGTATACTATATACTATATATATATATATATATTATATATATATATATATATAATATATATATACTTGAGTTACCTATTAAAACAATTTTTTATGATAATCGTTTTCTATTGTACATTTCACGATAAATATTTATTAATTTTAATAAATATTTTTTTTATTGTTTAAATTTATTTTATATATTTTAAATATTTTATTTGTTTAATTAATATTTTCCTTTTTTTAATTAAAAAATATTTTTCCAAAAAAATTTAAAAATACATCATTAAAAAATAGAGTATTTAAAAACAATTTTATACATAAATTGACAGATACGTGTTCCGCCAAATTGCTTTGGGCACGGATTATTCCTATTTTTAATGTGTTAAAAGCATTATTTTGATAGTGGCTATTCTTCCCTTTTTCGTTTCAATTTTTCAATAATCTTTTATATTTATGATGTAATTAATTTTCATTTATTTTGACCACTTTCGCAAAAAAAATCGCACACAACACTACATATCGTAACATTGTGAAATTTTCAACAAAAATTGATCGTTTCTATAATGTCAACTTGTGCTGAGCACGAGTGCACGAGTGCAGAGAGTCCGCCATTTGATAATATATATTATATATATAATTATATATATCATATATCTAATATATAATATATATATATTAATATATTATATTTATATATTATATATAGTATATAATATATATATATATTAGATTAAAATATATATATATATTTATGCATATATATATATATATAATATATATTTATATATATATCTATATATTATATTATATATTATTAACTTATATAATATTTTATAATATATATAATAATATATATATTATATATATATATATATTATATATATAGCTATCATATATATATATATATATATGATATATATATATATTATATCATACTAGTATATTATTATATATATATATATATTATTATATATATATATATTAGTATATATATATATATATTCTTATATATATATATTATATTATATATATTATATATATATAATAGTATGTGTATCTATATATATATATATAGTTTTTATATATATAATATATATACTATATGTATATAATATATATATATATATATATATATATATAATATATATATATATTATATATATATATCATATATAGTATATATATATATATATATATATATATATAATTATATATATATATATAAGATTATAGACTTTCAAGGAAAGTTTCTCCATTTCATCATCACATGATATAATGGGGCTAAAGTTATAAAAACTTTTTAACTACTACTTTTTTATCAACCGTTCCATTAATATGATAATAATATAATAATAATAATAATAAATAATAATAATATAATAAATTAATAATAATAATAATATAATATATAATAATATATATAAAATAATAATAAATATATATTAATAATTAATAATATATAATAATAATAATTATATAATATATAATAATAATACAATAATAATAATAATAAATAATAATAATTATATATTATAATAATAATATAATAATAATATAATAATATAATATATTAATAATTAATATATAATATAATATATATAATAATAATAATAATAATAATAATATAATATAATAATCATGAATAATAATAATAATATATTAATAATAATAATAATAATAATATAAATAATAATATTATATAATTAATAATAATATAATATAATCGCACAATATATAAAAGTCTTACTAAATCAATTATTAATGATAATAATAATAATAATAATATAATAATACTATAATAATAATATAATAATAATGCTAATAATAATAATATATAATAATAATAATAATAATAATAATCATAATTAATTATATAATAAATATATAATAATATAATATTATATAATAATAATAAATAATATAATAATATAATAATAATAATAATAATAATAATAATAATAATAATAATAATAATAATTAATAATATAATAAAAGCAGTTAAATCTAATATTAATATAATAATCAATAATTGTATAATAATTGTAATAATAATAATCATAATAATAATATAATATAATAATAATAATAATAATATAATAATAAATATAATAATAATATAATAATAATATAATTAATAATAAAATAATAATAATAATAATTTATATAATAATAATAATATAATACATGATAAATTATAATAATAATAATAATATAATAATATAATATATAATATAATATATTAATATTTATCTAATATTATACTTAAAACTCTTTATTTATTATATTTTCTGTCCTGATATTAAGCGTAAAATTTTTAAGAATTATTATTATTATTATTATTTAAAAGTATCTTATTTTTATATTATTATCTATTATTATTATTATTATTATTATTATTATTATTACTTATTATTATTATTATTATAATATTATTATTATTATTATCATTATTAATTATTATTATTATTATTTATATTATTTTTTATTTGATTAAAAATAAAATAAACAAAAGTGTTATTATTTAAAAGTATCTTATTGTTCGTATTATTATTATATTATTTCATATTTATTATTATTATTTGTTATATTATTTTTATTTAAAAGTATCTTATTGTATATTATTATTTATTAATTTATTATTAATTATTATTATTATTATTATTATGTTTATTATTATATTATTATTTGAAATCATAAAGTAAAACTATTTGGTTTAATTTGATAATTATGTACAATGCTTACGTAATTATTTCAATTTAAAAAATATATATAGTTATTTTTATTTAATTACCTATTCCAAAAAATAAAATAAACAAAATGTTTTAAGACTTTAAAAGTATCTTACTTGTATACAAGTTCCAGCAACGGAAAAGTACTTACTCACCCTTTTATATAAGTTGACTTGATATCGGTAATCTTTCATTATTGCTATATAGATTTTACGCAGTTGGAAATTTTTATAAGAAAATTCAAACACATTTATTCCTTAAAAAATGTAAATTTTATAACGCTGATTAATCAGTAATCGACTTTTCTGTGTCATTTTTATTGTTATTTTATTATTATTTATTTTTTGTTGCTTATTACAGCACAGTCATTTCATATCTGTAAAAGGAATTATCAGATAGCTTAGACATGCGTTTAAATAACTTATATTATTATTCTGTTAAAATTTTCATTGTTTGAACAAATCGGCTGATTATCAAGGAAGGCTGTGGAGTTGTAGTCGGAACTTTGGACTTGAAATGGTTTATTGATGGAGTCAGAGCAGGAGAAAAAATTTATTTTATTATGATATATAATATTTATCATATGTGTAACGTATGTGAATAGAATTAGTAACAAGGATTCTTTTTTATTTTGCTCCTTATATTTCATAACCTGAAATTAAGGATTTCGTAACTGTAAATAGGACAGAAGCTAAAGATGGAGAAGTAAAATTGGGTAATTTTAAAATGTAAACAGAGTCTTAGATTTAGCTGGCAATAATTTACTCTCTCTGCAGCCATGTTATTAAGTCAATTTTATTATCTTCTAAAGATAAAAATGCATGGAAAAGATAGACATAACTTGCTCAACAAAAAAAAACTTGTGCATTGAACTTTCCATGAGTTTTCCCTATTTTTTAACAAAAACTAAATGGAATGTGTGTAGTTTATATCGTTTTGGTTATTTTTTTTTTTTTAATTAAGTGTGTTTTGTATATTAAGTGATGCCCTGTTTTAAGTGGTTTTAACTATTATGGTTTTAATATGTGAAGAATCTGATGTAACCTTATAAAGATAAGTTATTCGTTTTTAATTTTTGATTTTAAAGCTTTTTTAGTTATGTTAGATACTTATAGTTAGTTTTTAGGATTGGGCAGTTGAAAGCAATACGTAGTTTAGCTAGTACTAGGTTATGTTTTTTTTATTTTTATTTTTTTCCTCGACTTCTTTTTAACTTAGTTTTTTGGCGTTTACGTATTTGAATATCCGTTATTATAATTTATACAGTTTTTAGCTTCCACTTTTTTAGTTGATCAATGGTATTTTTTTTTCTTTTTTTGTATGCAATTTTTTGAGAGTGTGAGAGTGTGCGAGTGTTTTTGAACTTTCTGGATTATTCATATTTTAGATATTTACTGTAAACATAGGTTTTAGCGTATTTTTAAAAATTCAGGTTTTAAATTTAGGTTTTAGCTTACGAATAACTTTATCCTCGTTTCTCTTTTGGGTTTTGTCTGTTTGTTTCTGTCTTTTGCTCTTTTTTGTTGTTGTGATGTGTGTGCGTGTATGATGGCGGATTTGCGCAGGCCTGGGCTTTCATTTGACTTTACAACATCCCGTGGTTTGCAACTCTAACTTGCATCCGTGGAATACCACCTTTCTAACTTAACCCTTATCTTTTGCTCTTGTCTGAGACCAAAACCGGTAAGAAATCATACTCTAAACTCGTTTAATATATCCAACTATAACATTTCATAATTTCCGTTGAAGGGTGGAGTATTTGCCTATGTAAACATAAACACTCCCATAACACGTGTCTCGAAAATCTTGAATCTCCTAAATTCATGTTCTGTGGCTTAAAATTCTTTCTTCTTCTCTACAATAATCTTGTGCTTTCTGCTACTGTTTTCTCCTAACAGAACAGCTTTCACAGACCTTTTGTTGATTTACTTACTACTTCTCCGAGACTGTTATATCTTTCTCAATCCAATACTGAGGTCCTCTATTTTAGGGGATTTCAATGTACATAACACTGAATGGTTAGGGTCCTCTCATACCGATTTAGGTGGGGAGGAGGCCGAATCATTCAGCATTCTCAACGATCTGGAGCAACTAATTAAAGAACCCACACACATTCCGGATCGCCCTAACCAATTCTTGAACACACTTGACCTATGTTTCACCACTAGTCCTTCTCTCTTAAAATAAAACACTTTCGCTCCTATCGGTAAATCTGAACACAACCTTATACTCTTAATTTTAATACTTTCTATCCAACAGCTCAGTCCTGCCCTACTCGTTTTTTTTGTTTGCACTTTGATCGGGCCGATTGGGGGGCATTGCGTTTGCTTCTACGCTAACTATAAATGGAATGACTGCTTTGTCTCTTGTGACGCTTCGACTTCTGCCGATAAGGTGGGAGGTGTAATCGTTGATGGGTATAGCAGGTTGATTTCCTTCCTTCGACTAATTCTTTCTCTCTGATAATCCATGGTTGATCGTTTGCTTGTTCTCTGGCCATTCAGGCTAGAGACAGTGGGCCTAATCGGGAGTGGAAAAATTCTCGTTCTCGCTAATTTTCTGCTAATTTTCCTTCTGCTAGAAATCGTTGCAGGGATACTCTTCGACGAGCAAAGCGGGCTTTCATTAAACGAAAGTGCGTAACCTCCTTGGTTCTCCTTCTCCTCCTGACAAATCTTTCTGGCCTCTTTTCCAAAAACATCTCTACAACTTCTGTAAATCTGTCCTTTCCTCCTCTTTTCGCTCTGATTGGTTCTTGTTTGGCTAATTCTCGCAACTGAAAAGGCCCAACATCTCTTCGGCCTCCTATTTTCCTCTTAATCAACCCCTGGACGATTCTGGCATTCCTCACCTCCTCCTTCTCTCTTCAGGTTGTCTAATGGCTTTGCTGTTGGATTAATTCGTCCGGGGTGCAGGGCTCCTGAAATCTACGAACGTTTTAGGAAGGCGGGTGGACCGGATGGCCTTCCTCCGAGTTTTGAGGAGTGTGCTTCCGTGCCTAATCCCGCCCCTCGTTCAACTATATTCTCTATGTCCTAATCTAACATTTCCCCTCAGTGTTGGAAGCACGCACATGTCCAAGCTTATCCCGAAAAAGGCAGCCGCTCTGATCCTTCTTAACTATCGCTATGGCTCTCACTTGTTTCTATCTAAGATCTTTGTAACTCTTCTCAAATCTCATTTCTTAGATCATCTGGAATCTCATTCACTTCTTTTCCGATCGCCAGTACGGGCTTTCGGCGCTCGAGGTCAACTGGCGATATACTTTCTATCTAACTGATTAATGGTTTTCGCCCTTAGGAACTACGGGAGACTTGCGTGGTGGCGCTTGAATATCCAAAGATTTGAACCAAGGGTTATGGCACGCGTCACTTCTGCTCTCGGACAGGCTCCCTCCTTTGGGGTTTTCCCTCCTTACTCTTGCTTTACTTATGTCTAGTTTTTCTTTCAATCGCTCAATATCGGCCTGTTGTTGATGGGGCGACTTCTTCTTCTTTTCTGTTAATAGTGGTGTTCCTAGGGTTCTGTTTTATTCCTACTTAATTCCTACTTTTCATTAATGATCTTCTCACCTGCAACTCTAACTCTATTCACATGCATTGCCGATGACTCGACCTTCATTCTTCAACTCATTTCAATTGCTGCTCCCTTCTTTTTAACTTCTTAGAATTGCTCTCGTCTTTAATCTTTTCCGATTCTATTCTCGCTGATCTGGATTAAGAATTTTCGGGTGGGGTCGTCTGAACTTGTTGAAATTCAATTCTTTTACACACCAACAACTCACTTCTACAAATACTCCTCATCTACAGACACCTTCCCACTTTCCCCTATCTCTTTCGACGGTTCTCTCGTCTCTCCTGTTGACAATATAAACATCCTTGGCCTTCACATAAACAAAAAAATGTCTTGGAAACCTCACATCACAATGGTTGCTAGGGCGGCCTGCAAAGAAACTGGGAGTTCTGTTTTAGACTGCGAGACTTTTTTTCCTCTTCTCAGTTTTTCCAGCTATACAAGGGCCTCATCCGCCTTGTATGGAGAGTACTGCTCTCATATCTGGGGGGGTCTCTGGTTTCACCCGGCTTTTTAGAATAGGGTCAAAGTCAAGGCAAAAGGCTTATAAATTTGTCCCCATATTTCAGTTCAAACTTGACCTTTCTATTCTTTGCGGCGCGATGTTGGGTGCTTTATCTCTTTTCTATTTTAGGTACCTTAGTGGCAGGTGCTCGAGGGAACTTATCACCCGCGTACCACCACTTTACGTCGCCCTCGTAGGCACAAGAGGGGTGCTGTGTCTGCACATCAGTTTTGTGTTGATATTGGTACACTAAGAACTAGTTGCGCTGCGGTGCTTCCTTTCTTTTCCTGCCACCTTGTTCTGTGGATTCTCTCATCTTCTGTGTTTCCTGCTGAATTTAATCTTCCCCACTTCAAGGCCTGCGTCTGCGCTCATCTGCGTAATTTGCGTTAGTAGTTCGATTCTGAGGCGTGTAACACCTCCTCCTTGAATAGGGCTGCGCGCTGCCCGTTATTGCTGAAACTGTAAAAAAAAAAAAAAAAAAAAAAAATAATAAAAAAAAAAAAAAAAAAAAAACTTGCCACTGAAAAGCTTTGGAAATTTTTATCCAACCTCTATTGAGAGTGATCGAAAATTTCCGTTTAAATTATAATATTGAAACACCAAAATTTTTACATTTTCAGGACAATCTACTTCTTGGAAGGTCACAAATGTTTCCTCCTGTGATAAAATAAAAAGCTGATCGACTAATATATTTCAAAGTTATCGTACTCAATATAAAAGTATTTATATTTCCACCACACAAATGAGTAGTCATTTGTTGGCAAAAATTATAAATTAAAATAATCCTGCAACTCTCTCATGTAAAATTAAGGTTCTTGTTCTTTTTTTTTATGTTCCTTAGCTTTTGGTCCCTTATTATTCTCTCTTATCCCTAAAGAAAATTCGCGAGACAAAATTGTGAATAGTGAAAATGAACTTACAGATTGATTCCTAGTCATTTTCAAAGAGTTGAAGTATCATCTATTAAGCCTTTTCTAATGTTCAGGGCAGTGGTTTTCAAACTGTGTGCCGCGGCACCCTGGGGTGCGCGAGTTATATTTGAGGGTGCCGCGCTCTAACGAAATGTCTTCTCAGTTCAAGGAACCTTTTGTCAGAAAAATGAATTAATAAATTTATTCAATTTTTATCTAGTTGGTATTATTTTTTCCTTCTTAGGCTTTCATATATATATATATATATATATATATATATATATATTATATATATATATAATATAATAATATATTATACTATATATATATATATATATTATATATTATATATATTATATATATATATAAATATATATATTTATCTTTTATATATATATATATATATATATATATATATTATATATATATAATATATATATATATATTATTATATATATTATATATATATATATTAATATATATATATAAAAGTTTTGAATATACTCGTTTTCTTTGAGCATCGTACGTCTGGCAGTCATATAACTTACATTTTACAGTTTTAAGACTCATAATTATAATCTCTTGGTATAATCTGGCAACAGTCAGTCTGTGAATGATATTCTCTTTAATATGGTGTGTGTCAGATGAATTACAGTTATATTTATTTAGTTGGATAATAAATACTAGTCACTAGTAACTAGTGAACAAAAAGGGTTGCGAAGTGGTATCTCTTTTAAGATTTTTAACATTTAAAATTTTAAATATTGGTGTGATCTTTATAAAAAAATAGATAATAAAGCGTCGGTAGTGAAAATGAAGGTTATAGTGGGGAGGGACAAGTGGTGGCATTGAGAAACGACAAAAATACGTAAACCATGAATGAAGCTATTGAATTTTGGCTTATAGTCATTGAATGCTAGAGGCGAGCAGAGAACAGTGCGTATTGTGGCGGTCAAAGTTCTTTGGCACCTGAGTGCATGAATCCAAGTAAGCTCAAAAGGCCACATAAAAAACCAATCATTGTGATATGATTGGTAAACCTCAAGGTTTTTTTTTGATAGGAAGGCGAAAGAATTAAAAAAAACAAATAGGTCTTTTTCTCTGCAGATTATCAAAGTTCAAGTAATGCTTTGGTTTGGGCGTCCATATAAGGTGCATATAGAATCAACGCAATGCAAAAATACGCACGCACCATCGCAGAGTGAAGCAATCTACCTGCTGCAGTTGTTTACTTTGAACATTATGATTGGTCGAGTCGGCGGGAAAAGCACTTTCTCAAAGATTCCTTTTCTTGACAGCAACTATAGTCGAAAGAATCGCAACATATGGCGGACAGATCTCCATGATAGTTTAATTGGAAAAAATAACGAAATGAATTTATGCTGCAATTAGATGAACAAGTGGAAAGTAATAAAGATGCGCATTTAATTTGCTATGTTTGGTTCGTAGACGGTATTGATATTATAGAAGATCTTCTTTTTTGTAAAAGTATTAATGCAAGTACAAAAGCTCAAGACTTGTTTGAGATCCTAGATTCATTTATGAATGATAATATATTGGAGTGGGCAAAATCCATTGGTATTTGTACAGATGGTGGCCGTTCAATGTCTGGTCGTTACAGTGAGTTACAAGCTCTTATTCGTAAAAAAGCCCCACTTTCATTGTGGACACATTGTATCATTCACAAAGAAACTCTCGCATCAAAGAACTTGAGTATTTAGAGTACGTAGTAAATGTCGTAAAATTTATTAAAA